>JAAAKQ030487547.1:0-21709 GCA_010016005.3 Zanna intricata
GGTAGTTCCGGAGGCTAAACAGATAAAGAGAGAGAGTGGTGTATGTTTCATAAGCTTTTATGCAGTGAGTCACAATGGTGAATGGAATTGAAACATGATCCTTATATGTAGGGCCTCTCGTTAATCGAAAGTACTAAGTGCGTTTCTCATTGCGAAATAGACCATTGTTTCGATCTTGCTGTGCGAGATTTTTTTTAATATATTCTTAGATTTAAAAAATCTTTTAGTTACCGTAATTTTTTATAAGATAAATTAAACTTCTTTAAAGTCTGTCTGCATTTCTAAAAGGCTGTAATTTTAATATCTCTTCATCTTATCGTATATTTTTATTTAATTTTTTTCATTGTTTTTGTACATTAAAAAGCAGCAATAATTAACAATTAAAAGTCTTAATAATATGAGTCTTGGCAGATTTAAAAAAAAATTGTAGTAATTTACGAAAAAGGTTTTTCAAAATTGAACGACATATTCAATTCATTAAAATAAATGTTTTACAAGTTAGTCATTTTTAATTAAATAATTTAATTTTTAAATATGAAAGTTTTAAAATTTGATAGCAAATTTTATTTATCTGAATCCAACAATGTTCAGTTCTTCCATCAAACTTTATTTCTCTACCAGTCAAAGGTTGAAGGTTTTTGCTATATTTTTCTTTTTATTTTTCTAGTTTTCTTTCTCTTTGTCCTCATTTTTCTTTTATTTTTACATTTTCTTTTTCCACTTTCATTTACCCTTTTTTCATTTTAATTTCATTTTTTTTAGATGCACTTCTTTTTTTCTCTCCTTTTCTAGTTCATCTATTCTTTTTTCTTCTGTCCTAAATTTATTCTCACTCTCTGTCTCTTTTTTCCTCTCTTCACTCTTCGTCGCTTATTTATTCGTGATTAAAATCCAATTATTTACCAGTATTTTTTCTTTATGGGAATTTTGTAGCTAGTAAAGAAACTCAAGTTAGACCGGATTCGAATATTTAAATTTTTTTCTAAATAACTATTTTAATAGGATACATAAATATGACTATTAAAACAAGATACAAAAATATTTATTTTATTGAAAGTTTTTATGTCGGTAGAAATGAAGATAACCTCAAGAGAAAAGACAAAGTTCACGTCTACATTCTACTATCTGGAATATAAGTTTTTATCTGTTTAAAATATAATTTTAAAGCGATTTATTAATTGCATAAATATACAATATAACAATTTTTTATAAAGATAAATTGAATTAAAATTGTGCTTAATTATGTATTTATTCTGAATAATATTTCCAAGGAGTAGATCGTGACCTCAAGTGGACTGAAGTTGTATTCCCAGAAAATCACAACGATTTTCTGAATTTAAAAAAATTCCTCTTCAAAATCAAAGATATATAAATTTATCGAATAAAGAAATAAAATTAATTTTTTTTTTGTTCGCTTATGTTTATAATACTGATAAAATAACTCTCTCTAGAATGGCTCTTTCTCGAGAACCCATTTATAATTAGTTGTTTATATATACAGAGTGTATTGTGAAATTCTCCTGGGACTTTCATAACCTATTCTACTCGTGAAAATAATGCAAAAAGTTCATTGAAACATAAAGAATATTTAATTTAATTTTTTTGTTTTGTTTTTTTTTTTTAATTAAAAATATCCATAAGCTATTAAAATAACACTTCCCAGTACACAAAAACAATAAGTCAAAAAACAAAAAATAAGTGAAAGTCCTGAATTTTGATAAAAGTAAGAAAAGTCTTGTATAGAAATGATGATAAGGAATGCTCGCCCGATAAATATTCTTCGAAATTTGAGAATAATCTTTCATATTTTTTCAGCTTAAAAATTTCGTTTCATTTTTGTTAATTTTGAACGCTTCTATAATTCAGTGTTTACCCTGGTGTAAAAGATGTAAAATATTTTCAAATTGTGTTCATCAACAAAATGTTGACAAATGTTTAAAAACATATTCATTACCTGAAATAGAGTTTGTAAAAAAATTAATATGAATAATGTTAATAATAAAATGGTAAATAATATTTAAAAGTACTCAAAAATATTTAAGGTTAAAAATACTTAAGGACCCCTTATTTCCTTAAAACCACTTACGTAATTCATATCGTTAATTAAAGAGAGGTAATTTATCAAAAAAAATTTATAATATAAAATTTACTTTGTCTCTCCGAAGTTAAAAAACTAGGAGCTTTTTGAAAAATTTTAAGATTAAACCTTGTGAATTTAATTTATTCTGTATGTATTCTTCTATTTGATGCCATCCGGTGTGTTGTTTCATGTAGCTACTCTTAAAATAAATAAGCATAGAATATGTAATTTGAGGATTTAATTAAAAGGATTAATGAACAAAAATTAAAAAACCGTCTTCCGGTCATTCAATTTAGTTCCAACTGCATAAAATCAAATTTTTAAGATTACCTTTTCGCGCATATATGTATGACCTTTCAGTTTTTATTTTTAAAAAAGAATAGGTTTGAGTTTTCTAATAGAGTCGTAGAAAATTTGAATTTTCATTCTAAATAAGACTTGAAAAATTATCTCAAAAAAAAAATTAATCAGTTACATAAATCAAAATAATTTTAATCATGCTATGCAGCAGGTACCAGCTGGCTGTATATGCATACAAACACACCTATGTCACATATATCTTCCCCTATTTGCAACTCATATCACGCATTTATGCACACATACATTATTAAGATATATTATGTACGGTATGTGTGTAATATAGTTGTGCAAACATGTACATATGAACTTGCCATGTATAATATTCCTGTATTAAATTCCCTTTATACTCCCACGCCATTTTAAAAAAACGTAATCAATCCCTTCCAGTCTCTGCCATTCAATAATCCGGCTTCTAACATAGCCACTATTATCTCATCGCATCGAGTGCGGGATCTTCCTATAAAATGCACAATGTTTTCTTCCTCTTCTCTTCCCCCCCCAAGGTTACGTAATGTACATAATAGCTGCACATCTTCCCTATCAACACTTTTTTTTTGTCTTCAGTCATTGACTGGTTTGATGCAGCTCTCCAAGATTCCTTATCTAGTGCCTGTTTTTTTTCTTTTCGGTATACCTCCTACATCCTATACCCTAACAATTTGTTTTTCACATTCCAACGTTGCCTGCCTGCACAATTTTTCCCATCGACCTGTCCCTCCAATATCAAAGCGATTATTCCAGGATGTGACCTATAAGTCTGTCTCTTCTTTTAACTAAAGTTTTCCAAAGGCTTCTTTTTTCGTCGATTTTCCGCAATACCTCTTCCTTTGTCATTTTATCCACCCATCTGATTTTTAACATTTAAATATCACAATGCGCCCCTCGATTTAAATATAATTGACATTCGCTTCTATTTAAAAATTACCCTTAATTACAATTCTTCTCTTTCAAATCCTGGATTAATATGATCAAACACTGTATAACGCGCAGTAGATTTTTTCGAAATTTCCTTTTCATGTAATCTAAAGTTGTTCATTACACAAAAGGAACCCGTTCATACATTTCTTCAAACACATTCTTCTCAGTCAGAAACATCTATCACTATCCTTACAAAAACTAGGTTAAAAAAAAGTTATGTATGAGTGTAAGTGATATGACTATATTTTTTGCTCATGAGGATGTCAAAAAAAAATTACTTTTCCCGGTAAGTATAACTAGAATAATAAAATTAAAGAATAAATTATGGAAATGTAACTTTTTTTTGGAACACTTTACGATTTAGGATCCTGTTAGTTCATCTAGATCAACAAAAACATATGAATTATATCTGTGCCTCACTCGTTTTGTCCTTATATCTCAGAATTGACTTAACCGATTTCCTTCAAATTTGGATCAAATATTTCTGTATAAGGGGCATTGATAATATTAATTTTTTTTTCAAAATTCGTTAAGGGAGTAGAGGTTAGGCGCGAAAAATCAATTTTGATTTCATTTACAGAATTTTATAGAAAATTTTATTAAAGCAAACTATTTACTTACAATTCACATATGAATATTTTTTTTAATATTTCAAAACATCAATGTCCCTCTTACCATTGAATTATATGTTTTTAGTTCTTTTCCTCTATCTCCCTTCGGTTTAAATACTTTTTTAAATATTTTTTAAAGTTTATTTTAATATAGCTTATAAAATTATTAAGAAACTTCTAATTTTTAAAACCTTATAGATACCAGATCTAAAATGCAGACTTTTTTTTTAGAAATTTATTTTCTTATTTTAGACTTTATTGAAAAAGTGTTAGATTTAGAGAAGACTTTACTTAAGCAAATTTTTTAAGCTTAAACCTATGTATGAATATTTTTAGAAATATTTTTTAACTCTTTTACTTTTCTTAAAAGATTTTTCTTTTATATTTCTTTATAATTTAAGGGCTATAGAATTAAAGTAGCTTTGGAACCTATATTATAATACGGACCCAAAATGTAAAAAAAACGTTTTTATTACTTTCATAAAAGTTAGTTTATTCTTTGATTAATTTTTTTTAAATTCTTTAAATTTTTTTTCTCGTTAAAGATCACTTCTTTATACATAAATGTGTATTAAATTTTCCACACAGAGCAAGGAAAGCCCTTAAAATCAAATTTTTTTTCTAATACTTGGGAAATTTGATTCTTTAATCTTTGGTAATCAATCAATAAAAAAAAGCTCCCTTGACACTTGGGGTCCAAAAATTAAAAAATTGGGAGAAACTTTTTTTTTGTTATGTTTTATAGAAAGATGATTATTTACCACAAAAATAAAAGTTAACTTTTTAATCTTTTTTTTTTTTAATGTGAAAGCTGTAATTTGTTTTACTAGTGAAGAATAAGCATCCTTCCCTTACGGGCCAATGAGATGAGAATGATATTTATGACATGCGAATAAGGTGTAGTACAGACTCAGGCCGACCAGTCCTGAGACCTCAACCACCAAAGTACACTGTATTCTCTGTTTAGTATTCAAATCCTACTAATTTTTTCTAGATCTAGTTCACCTCAAAACTTTCGACTTGAAAATCAGCTATTAAATGATTGATTTTCGTGTACGAATTAATTAGTCTTTGATTGATTAAAATAATCTAAATCGCAATAATGAATATTTGATTTTACATTGCAAGATTTTGCAATGAAAAAGCTGTTCAAGATATATTTGACTTGTCCAGAGATGTCGGGATCAGATTTTTTAACGTTTAATGTGTAAGAAATATATTTTAATTTTAACTGTTATTCTTTAGATAGATATATGAAACAAAATTTAAGAAAACATACTTTCAAAGTTGATCTCATAAAAACTAAGACTGGGGATGTATTACGTAAAGTGATGAAATAAAAATTAAATTAAAAAACCTAGTAAAAACAATGCATCCGTAATAAAAGGTAAGGACTAGCAACCCATTGTTAAAAAAAAATATATATATATAGTTCTACGAATAAACTTTTAATGTACTTCATACGTTAGATAATTTCAAAATGAGAGAAAATATCTCATTTAGAAAATCTAAATTAAATTTAATTTAGATTTAGATTAATTTAATTTAATCTAAATTAAATTAAATCTAAATTATAAATTTAGATTTAATAACATGGATTTAATGATAGTGAAGTTATATAATAGGAATGAATTTTCCATATTGCCAGTTTATATTAACTGTAGCACCAGAAAGATGCAGTTTTCCAAATTATGCTATGTCGCACTTAAAAAGCAAAAAAAAACCTAACGATAGTGAACAACTAAGCCAGGAAGATATTGGATGTAGGAGGCAAATTATAGAATATGTACAGGGGAATTTAAAGTGGGCAATTATCAAATGTAATTTAAAGATGATATCCCTAATACCTACATAAATAAAACACAATCTTCGTTTTGTGTGTGCCCTAATACTTAACCGATATCGCTGAATTTCACAATTTTTTATTATTTGCTACAGAATTGTTATTAGCACCATAAATTTAATAATATCTATCTGAAGAAGTCGATATTAACATAGACACGATCGATATAAACAATGACAATCGATATAGACGATAATATAATGACATTAAATTTAGTAAAAGCAGTTTTAGATTTATTTATTTTTTTAATGATTTATATAGTACTGAGATTTATGGATTCGATGGACAAACACTGTTAACACTGTTTCGGTATACTTAAATTACATAGAATACGTAAACAATTTCAGGGTTAGAATATTTTTCGATTAGCGAGACACACTTTTTTTCTTTTTTCTTCCAAATCAGTGGGTATTTGGAGGGATTTGTAGAGAGATTATAGATACAATCTTTTTTTTCCCGGAGATGAAGGAATGCCATTTACGTACGCCACAACGGGTGTGTAGGGCTCGGAGCCAGGGGCAGAGAGCGCCCTGGGTTAAGCATAACGCGGTCTCGGGGGGATTATTCCGACTTTGTTTTCGGAACTTCTTCTGACTTACCTGCTATCGACCCTTCTGTCCGCAACACCTGTAACATAATGCAAAATATCCAACCACAACAATCACCCATTCTGTCACCCACACTTTTTTTTTTGAGTGTTAATGTTTGTGCGAGTGTACGTGTTTGTGGTTTATGACGTGATTTTTTTTGTGTGAGTGTTAGTGTATGTGTGTGTGCGCGTACGTGTTTACGTCAGTGTTTTCTTTTTGTGGGTGTAAGTGTGCGTGCGTGAGCGTGATACTCCAGGGGAGTCAGGAGTCCCTGTGCATCATCATCGCCGCCCATCCCCAAGGCAGGGACGCACGACGACTCAGCAGAAGGCTGTCCTTCTCCCCCGGCTCCTCCATGGAAGTGTTCCATGGAGGAATCTCCATGTGTTCAACCAGTCCTCCAAGACCAGTGCTTAGGGAGTCCCCGTGCTTCATCGTCGCAGTCCATCCCCGCAAGCAGGGACGTACTGAGACTCCACAGAAGGCTGTACCCCCCCCAGGCCATCCTTCATCATCCGTCGATCCATGCCTTTCTTCTTCCACTTCCGTTCGAATTATTTTTGTTATCCAATTTCGGGTATTTTTCCAACACAGCCTTCCACTTAGCATCGTAGCTATAGTTTCTTTGGGGGGAACTATCTCTTACATTAAATTCATTCCTTATTTCTTCCCATCTGTGGCATCTCAGGATTTTGTGTTCAGTCGAATCCACATCGCTACAATACAGGCAATTATTCCAAGCCCTCTTGCCAAATCTGCAGAGGTATACTTTAAAATCTTCGTGGCCGGTGAGGAATTGGGAGAGGTAGTGTTCAACCTCCCCGTACCCCCTCCCCAGCCACGGGCCCAGAACCGGAATCAGACGTCTTGTCCAATTTGCCACTGATGAGTTGTTCCACATTTCTTGCCACTCATTCGCAAGCAACACTGCTGAATCTCCCTTGGGGGTTCCCTGGTATATTCGTGTTCTCTGACGGGCAATCAATAAAATTGGCGGAACCCCCACCAACACACCCGCTGCTAATGCCGATACCGTATGGTATCCCCTGATTATTTTAAGACATCCCCGTCGCTGAACGGATTGTAGCTTGACAATATTTCTCTTCTTTGCCAAGGTAAAGGACCACACGGGGATGGCATACAACACCACCGCCGTCAATTTAATGCTGGCGGGTAATTCCAGACGCAGCACCCCATCTATTACAATGTTCCAGAGGAGGGGGTTCTCTCAGGTACATTTGGAATCAGACTCATGTTTGAATAAAATCAACGAGTAGAAATAAAAACATATAGAAAACTAATTCAAGATTGATTGTCTACATGGAAAATTGGTCTTTTTTCGCTAAAAATGTTATTTTTTTATTATTATATAAATGTAAAAACGCGCTTCTTTGTTGTTATTTTTGAGAAAAAAAGAAAAAAAATAGGGTGCTCCCTCACTGAAAAAGGTCCTAGGATTATTACGCAATCATATTCAAATCACATACCAATTATGTTGGAATTAAGTGATGTAATGAAAGCAAAAATGGTAAATATGTTTTTTTTTTGTTCCGCGATTAACACGAGTTAAAAATAATGAAAATTGTTATAAAGATGAGGTAAGTTGTCTAATCTAGTACAGCGGTATATACGTGTAGATGGAGATATTTTAGAACAAGCTGTAAAATTCACATCGCTTACCGTTCGTGAATAAAAATTATCTGCACTAAAACGTAAAAAAACACATTCATCAAATTTAATAAAACATCATTGTCAGAGTTAAAACAACTACCAACAATTTGCTTACATTTAATTCTGTGTTCGGCTTGGTATCTATTTAGCAATATTTTTGATACTGTTGAATGAATTTAGTTAAAAATTTACAGGATTTTTCCTTTTAACTTTAAAATTTTAAAGTTCTTTAAGGATGGTTAACTATGTTATTCTTTAATGATTATAAAGCTAAAATATTATAATGTAAGATTGTTATTCCAACACATTTACGAATTCAAAATTATTTTATTTTTAAATAAAATTATTATTTATAGATCGGCAAGTAAAGTAATTAAATTTTGTACAAATATCTCCTTCAACATTTATGTTTGATTAATAATATTAAGTTGAAATATATATTTCGCTTTTCGTTTAGTTGAACACATTTTATAATCATTCATTATACATCCTTTTTGTACTGAACAAAAAATGTTGTTTAACTGAAATATTTTTTTCAGAAATCTATATTTGAACAAATAGTAATAATTCTAAACATAATTAATAATATATGCTGAACTAATGTTTACATATTAACTACTGAATCATAAATTTATTCTGATATTGTATTTTATTTTTCAAAAGTAGATTTTAATCCTTTTATTAATTTTATAACACCTAGAGTTCCATCTTATTTTTTCTTGTATCAAATTAAACCGCAAACGGGAAGACAACAAATATTTGTAAACTTGTATCAATCAATTTAATAAAAAAGGGTTTTTTATAGTGATACCAAAGAGAGGGAGAATTACGTGGGAGGGGAACGTTAGATTTCAATAATGATACTTTCACCTATACAAATGCAGTAGGATAGGCCCTTTATACGATGCGGTTGGTTAGCGGCGTCAAACAATATCAAGCATTCTTTTTCTCCCCCGTTTAAAAAGGGGGTGGTTCCGCGTCCACAACAGAATCGATAACTAACTGCTGTTCCCCTCTCTCCTGTAACACTTACCCACTCTTTATATCCTTTCCTTTTTCTATTTCTCTTTTACAACCCTTAGCTATCCATGAATCATAACATAACGCCCCTTTTTAACTCCTGGCTAGTGTAAGATTTCTATTTCTCTATCAGATGTAAAGATCATTTTTATGGATGATCAGATCAATGTTGTTTTTTCTTATAGAAAACTATAACGATCTTTCTTTCTGGTTATTTTATTTTGGAAAAAGTTTTGATCACATAAATACTGTTAAATGAGGAAAATTTATAATTCACAATTTTTTTTTTTTTCAAATATGCTTTAAGAAATGTTAACTAAAACGTATTTTTAATTTATTGGAAATTCATATGATAGAGATAATATAGGCGGATTAATCTAAAATTATAAGTAATATAAAAATTAAGCGTCCAAGAGATGTGAACACAATTTTGTTATTGATTCATCAAACTGGCCTGACGGTAAACTTGTCATCGTACATCAGCTGATTTCTAAGTCGAAGTTCTCAGGTTCAAATCCTAATAAAGGTAGTTATTTATTACTTTTATTCGGATTTGAATACTAGATCGTGGATACCCATCTTAGGATTGGTTACCCTGAGTTTTTCAAGACAGTTTTTCATTACCGGTACAGTTACATTATACTGATAAGTCGCTGATGACTTTAATTATTGATGAGACTATAAATTAAAGAGTATTTTTTTTTTTTTTTAATTAAGTGCTTCGAACATAATTAATAAATAGATTCGACTAAATTGTGTATTGCATGTAATCTGTAAACAGATCTGTCTTTCTGAAATTATTTAAAAAAAATAATACACTCATATCCTTATCCTAAAAAGTTAAAAAATAAAATTCTAAAAAAAAATTAAATCTATGAAATTCAATATTTTGAATGTCAGGAATTAATGCTATTAATCTGTCACACATTGACGAATGCTATTGATACTGTCACACAATTACGAATACATTTCTATAATTGTGTTTTTTTTTTTAAAGTTGTATTTTAAATTAAGTGGCCTTCTTAATAACCTTATTAAGTGGCCTTTATTTAGCCTTCTTAATAACTACCTCCCGATTTATTTTCACTGTTGATCTTAATTCCTTCTTTCTCGTATGTCCAAAAACTTTCTTCGACATGCTGTCCTTTCCCGTTCAATACAACTAACAGCTTTAATGTGTCTATCTCCTACACAATCCATTTAATGATTGATAATATTTTTATTATTTCTTTTCTAACAACTGATAACAACTTTATTACACTCAAAACGTAAATTTAATTCTCGTACTAATTCATCTTTTGGTATATATAGTTAGATGGACAATTAACTTCATCATTTGATATAAATAAGTTAAAAAAATACTTAATAACTGCAATATAAGGAATAAGAATTGCAGACAAACATTAATTTCATTTGGTCTATATTAAAAGATATATTCAACCTTTCTAAATTTTAACTTTCTGTAGATTTTATTTAAGATATTTTTTCAAATTCTAAAATTAATTCAAGCTGTCATCCTTTAAAATTTAAATAAAATCGATAAACATAAATAAAAATCAGACGCTAGTTTGTATAATTTTGACACAGTCAAATGCTTATTAATACATTAACATTTTAACTATTTAAAGATTCCTTTTCAATTTCGTTACTTAATATTGGGTATTGTTCATAAGAACCATGAATTTTATTTACTGAACAGTGAAAAAAACTAAGAAAATGTGTTCAAACAGTCTTTTAAAAAAACGATTTTATTTAAGCTTTTAAACGGTTATAATTAATTCACGCCTTCATACTTTCGAAGTTCGATAAATCGGTTGAAATAGAATAAATAAAATAGCAGACATAAGTTCACATACTTTGTTTTGTTTGAATAAATTCAATTATATGAAATAAAACCGAATTTGTACCGATAGTATACGTAAAAAATACTTCAATTTTACATGTAAAATCTGACGATTGCCTAATCTCGTCCTTTATTTTTTAATTTATTTTAATTTTTTCTCCCCGCATCCCAGAAACCGGACTCACACTTAAGTATAATGGCGCGAGTGGTAGCTTCTCGGCCTTTCATCCGGAGGTCCCAGGTTCGAATCCCGGTAAGGCATGGCATTTTTCACACACGTTATAATACATTCATCTCATCCTCTGAAGATATAACTAACGTTGGTTCCGGAGGTTAAAAAAAAAAAGAAAGTATAACTCAACTCTGGAAGATGCCATCGCCTCAAACTATCCAGCAACACCATTCCCAACGACCCACCAGACAGCCGGGACTCGGTCTTCCTTGCCTCGCCACCAATAAGGTGATACTTTCAGGGGTTCCCTCACCGGGAACCTACACCAAACCTGGAACTAACCTCGACCTACAAAGTAAAATAAATTATACCAAAAACAATTACATCAAGTAAAATAAAAGTAACGCTTATACTCTAGTAATGGATACTCTCAACTTTATAAGATAAAGATTCAAAGTTCAAATCATGTTATTACCAACGGTTTTTATGATGAACTCCTTGTATTTTGTGCACAAGTTTTGAGGTCATGTAAGATTTATTCATCTGAAAGTAATTATTTAAAAAAAAGAAAATAAACCGATATCAAAATGCGCTAAAAAGTAAGAAAACTATGGTAATCAAACTCGAAACAATAGGACGGTTCTACTTACACCAGTAAGTACAAAATGTCAAGCTAATAAAGAATATTTAGAAAGACGTATGCTTATGTTTAATTTTTAGTTGGGCTGTAACAGTTACAAATTGCAAGATATAAAATTAAATAGAGCTTTAGTAGATTTGGTGTAAAACGTATTTACATACCTATAAGGACAAGTTTATGTCGCTCTACATCAAGTCAGAAGCTTAGATGGTTTATCTTTGACCTACGTAATGTAGATCTACGTAATGTACTAAATAACCCACACGATATAAAAGCACTTGCTGAGATGGAAAGATTAAGAAACCTTGTACAGAATTCAATAATGTGCTACATTTCGCTCAAGTCGTCGATACGTTCATTACTTTACGACGCACATTACATTTACATTACGACATATCAACAGTGGTAGGAATATTATGAAGAAGATAATTTGTCCTATCTTTCGAGAAATCGTTTGAAGCTATGTGATGTGAAGCACGTATATAGAATTAGAAGATCCCCACTGTCCCTACCGATGCTATATATTATACTCGTATATCTCGTTTTTTGATCATTTTATTAACGGTGATATATTGTGTAGAAATTCGCTTTACATTACCTTTTTAAAAAAAAAAAAAATGAAAAAAATATTGATAAAACGAAAGAAGATCCAAACTGGTAAACACACGAGATCCTTAGTGATCCGGACGAAAAAAAAATAATAGTCTCCTTTTCTAATTGAGAATCTTCGATTTATTTTTAAGTCGTATAACAAAAATTAATGTATATTTTCAGTCAATTTATACGGAATAAAAATCTAAAGTAAATTTTCTTTTCTGTGAGCGTGTATGTATGTGTATGTATTTTCATACAAAGGACATGCGTTACTTAAGCGGACCACATTTTAAGTAATAGATGAATGTTAAAAAATTGTATTTTATATAAACTGAAATAAAGGTTGACACGATTATTTCATAACATTTTTACATAAATACTATTATGAAATAAAAGTAATTTTCATATTAAAAAAGATAAAACCTTCAACGGTAGGATCTACATCTAAATATTAATTATTAATAAACTAAATATTAATTAGGCATAAAGCTTCTCAAAATGACTCAAATTTTAAATGAAAAAGCCGGAAAAAAGAAAAATATGTTTAACACGAAAAAACAATTATTAAAGAACTAATTTTTAAATAAAGGTGGTCATTTATGGAACACGAAATTCATTAAAATTAAGTATTTGCATTTTAAACAATAATTAAAAAATTTTAAATGCTGTCGTTATTTATATTTCATATATAAAGATCTATGGTGAAATCTATAGAATCTGGGAAAAATTGATTCGTAAAAAATAGGCTTCAACAAAAAATTATTTAAAAAAATAAGTGATTATCAAAAGCATAATTAACGTTTAATATAAAAATCAACGGATAATTTTCGTTAGATCATCCTGTATAGAATAAACTAATGTAAAAAATAAAAAAAATTATAAATTTTATTTTGATAATATAATAATGGTGTTTTTTAAATATAAATTATTATTATTATTTTATTATTCATAATTAATGATAAATTATAACCGGAGGCCCATAATTTAATATAATAGGTGTCATTATAATCTGCCACAATAATCAGTTTATAATAACAACAGAGTATTTAGTGATGCTAGCGTAAAACGATTCAAATTACAGTGTTACCAACCCACACAGTAGAATAACAGCCGTTTACACAGTACTAAAATTGAAGGTTCAGATTGTAAATGGCACTGGTGGTATCAGTGCCATGGAAGCATCATCTTTGTAATTGTTTTGGTCGGTAAACATGGGTTATATGCGATTGGGCAGTTTACCCGGAGGGGCCGCTCACTGGATCACTTCAATATAAAGTCACGTGATATTCCTCTCTTCATCCATCCACAACTATATTATTATCTTTATCCTCTTGTCTAACTTCTTTTCATCATATCTGTTTCATTTTTAATTTGATTTTCTGTTCGTTTATTAATTACTTTTATAAATATAATGAATTTTATGATCGTATTTAATAATGTTTAGTTCAATTTCCTTTAAATATATTAATTAATTTGTTTTTAACCGACTTCAAAAGAAAAAAGATCTCAATTTTAATTTTATGTTACTTTTTAACGTAAAAAGACTTATCAAAAGCACAAATTTTTTATTTTGTAGAATATCTCGTAATCTTTTTAAGATCATTTCTTAAAACCCTTACTCGAACTACGTAGACAATTTTAAATTTATTTTTATCGTTATTGTTTCATAATGTTCGATTTTTATACTCGTAATGGTGTGATGTTATTCTTATATTTATGAAAGAATCCATTCAAAAAAAAAAAATAGTAGAAAAACTAGAGGAAAATACATATTTAAATTCCTGCATCATAGAGATTTCTCATATTTTTTGTTTCTTGTCAACACTTTTTGATCAAACGTTTGGTATTTTTTTGCTGGTTTAAAATAATGTTTTTTAAATGTAAAATATAAAGCAACTTCAAAAAAAAAAATTAAAATTGATCTTAAAAAATGGTATTAAATAACTTTTTTTTAAAATTGTACTTTAAAATTAACTTTTTAAAGCCGCTACCAAAGAAAAGATTTATATGTTTTTAGCATTTATATCCTTTTCATTTTATATCGACTTCCTATAATGGAAAATTAAAGAACTTAATAATATTCGTATTTTTGAGTAAATTTTTTTTAGTTTTAGGTTTACTTTATTATTTTAAAAACATTAAAAATGTTAATTTAAATGTTCATTTCACTTGCTAAAGCCGGTAAATTATTCTATTACACGTCACAATTCCACCTATAGTTTAAACTATGTTAAATGTCACTTACAAAAGTGCAATACAAAAACTTAATTTGAACAACCGGAATCTTGTTTAATCTAGCCTAAATTTCTAACATAATATTATATTATAATGTATCCGATTACACGTACTGGAGAAAACGAATTTATTTGGGTGGTATACGTAGTTAGGGATATATTCTAGGTATTCATATTTTTGTAAGTTTTATATTAACCATTTTTTTTTTTTTTTTTTTTTTTTATATATAAATAAACTTTCTTTATTTTAATATTTTCAGATAAATAATTTTCTATAAGACCTCAGAACTTGTACACGAAATGAAGTGAGTTTCTTCATTAAAAAAAAAAACCCCTTAGTAATAACATGACTTGAACTTTGAATCTTTTCGATGAAAAGTTATGACAGGCTGTTTAAACACATTTTCGTTGTGTTTTCTTTTTCATTGTTCAATAAATAAAATTCATGAAATTCATGGTTGTTATGAATAATAATTTTTCCAAAATAAAAATAATTTTGGTGCACAATATTGCATTCATTATGCAATATTGTTGTTGACAGTAATTTTTTAAACGTTTAAAATAAAAAAGCTTTAATTAAAAAAAATAGTTAAGGCTTTTTCTTTTTTTTTTCTGAAAACTCTGAAGACAATAAGAATAAGTTTTTTAAATAATACCTCCATGTTTTACAAATTTGGTAGGTTTCCCATAGTTTTTGAAAAGTACTGTGTGTACTCAATGTCTAAGAAAACTCAAAATTTTAATTATAATATATATTCTATATTTGTTTTTTTTATTATTCATTATGTTTTTAAAAAGTTTAATCTTTAATTTTGTATTTTTACTTATTAAAGTAAAATCAGGTAAAATAAAATAATTGATTAACTTTTATAATTATTTTTGCTCTTGCAAAAATTTAGCAAAATTTCTGTTCTTACACACAAAAAAATTGTTTGTAAGAACTGTGGAGAAAACCTCAACTTATTGATAGCCGTTTGAACTACCGAACTGTATCTTTTTGATATTTCATGTAATAAATATAATCTGTAGCATATTTTACCAGTGAATAGAATCAATAATCAGAGTTCGCCGGCCTCCGTGGCGCGAGTGGTAGCGTCTCAGTATTTCATCCGGAGGTCCCGAGTTCGAATCCCGCTCAGGCATGGCATTTTTCACCAACAGAACAATTCATTCATCTCATCCTCTGAATATATACCTTTACGGTGGTTCCGGAGGTTGAAAAAAAATGGTCAAATTTATACTGGAGGATAATAATCAATTTTAAAAAGAGAACTCGAATAAGAGATCCTAATCCCCTCAATAAAATAATTTTAGAAACGATGGTTAAGATGTGTAAAGCCACCTAAATAAAATTTATAGATCTGGAGGAAAAATATAATAGTTATTGAAATAGACTATACAATGAATGATGAATACAATCTGTTCAAGATCGCATATTTTGTTATGAAAGAGCGGGAATCTATAACTATGGTCATTAGCTAACTGAAAAAAGGTAGCTTCGAAAAGATGACATTCCTGGCCGGGAATCGAGACTCTACCTTCTCAGCCACGGAAGTCGGCCGAGATAACGTACTAGTGTTAGAATAAAAGAAAGGAAATTAGATTCTGATCAAGATAAGAGTAAAAGACGAATTTAGTTTTTCACCTTCGGTTTTTTATTTAGATGCAGAAGATTTAGGAATTGAAATACAAATTTGAGAAAAATTATTTTGACTCATAAAAAAATCAAAACACTTCAATAATATTCACACATCAGCATTTTTACGCACTGCATTAGCGTATGAAAAATACTCCACTATACAGCCAACATAACTTCAATTTTTGTTGTTTTTTTTTTTTTTTACCTTAAATTAAGTGTAATTCAAAAACGACTCAACCAATCTGCATCAAATTTTCACATACACAACTGCAAATACACTATTATAGCATATGTAAATTGCAATTAAATTAATGAAGTAGTTTAGATATTTAGACCAAAAACGCTTAGTAGGAAACCCGATTTTAAGTAAATGGTATTTTTGTACCCCTCTTACCTCAAAACGTAAAGATAATTCATTTTCATACCATACGACTGAAAAAAATATCGTCCATTTTTTCAAAAAATCGGTAAATGTTGTGAATTTAATACTAGGAAAGGGATTCAGTTTAAAGTTGAAGAAAAGAATTTCTTTAACAGAAATAAAGTTAATAAAGAAATTAAGATATGGGGAACTCAGTACATTAGAGGGTGAAGATTTCTGTTATCCAAGTAACAAAATTACAAATGGTGGACGATGTATAAAAGAGATCAAAAGCAGACTACCACATCAAAGAAAACTATAATGGAAAAAAATATTTATTATCAAATGTACATCTAAGTATTAAGAAGATATTTTACAAATTTTTTATATGGAGTGAATCGCTTTTTGTTTCAAACAAAAATGAAGATTAATGAATAGAATAAAGTCAGTTAACAAATTTTTTCTCAGACAAATAAGAAAGAAAGGTGATAAGTGATTTAACTTCGTTAGTAGGCCATATATTAAAAGAAATAGCAAAGTAAACTGGATAATAAAGGTAAACGTGGAGAATAATGAACTAAAGGAATACCAAGATTGATATTTGTAAAATGGTTAACTGAGAAATTAGGATGTAGTAATTTTATAGATCATCTCAAAACAGGAATGGAGATTACCATCAAACAAATCAAATTAATTAAAAGAAGCTCCGATTTTCTGGATTTCTTCATCTTGTTATTCATCCAGTATCTTGGATCGGGAGATGAATCATAGACCGCCATCACGTTCTCTTCTTCCATCACTCTTTTCATTGTAACCCTTTCTACTTAGATACCCTAATAGCATTATTATCTTTAACTTTGTATAACCGTTCTTTAGTTTTCTTCCTAATTAGCGCCCGATACATCCATCTTTCTTGTACGACCAAAAACTTTCTTCGACATGCTCTCCTTTCCCTGTCCAATACAATCTCTGTATTTGTAACAGCTTTAATGTGTATATCTCGTACACAATCCATCTAATTACTGGCATTTATTTTTATTATTTCTGTTATAACAACTAATGATAACTTTGTCACATTAGAAACGTACATTTAATTTTCGTACTAATGCATTTTACACTGTAATTTATAGTTACATGGAAATTTAACTTGTTTTCTTAAAATTTCTGAGTTTCAAATTTTGTTTTTTTTGCGTGCAGTTGAAAGCATTTAGAAAACATGATATTCGTTGTTTTCAGTGATAAAGATACGAAATAAAAACCTTTATAAGATCCAAAATTAATTCTTACTTTCTTGTACGAAGTACGTAGAAGTGAAAATCACCTCTCGTTTTGATTGCAATCAACTGAACCAAAAGTTTCCAAAGAAGCCAATGAAAATAAGTGGTACTTATTTTCATTAGTTCTAGAATTATAGCCAAATAAAATTTTAATTAATAAAATATTTGGATCTTGCAAGGGTACACATCGGTTCGAATCAGACTTCATCGCTTTTTTAACTGTTAATTTAAATATATTGATTTATTAATGATTATTAACCCGTAATTGTACAAATAGTTTTACCATAAATAATGTAATTAAATAAAAAATTAAAAAATGAAAACAAAATCAGAAATTATAAGTGAAATAGAATTTTATGGACTTTATTGGAAATTATAATTTAGAATCGTATTATTTCTGGACTATCGCGCAAGAAAGTTTTGTGATGTCCACAAAACTTGTGGACATCCACATCAAATTTTTTTAAACACAATTATTATTTAGTACAAAGAGGTTAAAAAAATGTGTAAAAAAATACTTAGTAACTACAATATCATTGCCGGCCTAGGTGGCGCTAGTGGTAACGTCTTTGCCTTTCATCCGGAGATCCCAGGTTCGAATCCCGGTCAGGCATGGCATTTTCACATACTATTCATCATTCATTTTCACCTATGATGTAATACCTAACGGTGGTTTCGGAAATAAAATCTTCAATATATTTAAAAGAATAAGAATTAGAAACAAACATGAACTTCGTTTACTGAACATTAAAAAATATGTTCAGCCTTTCTTTCTAAATTTTTACTTTGTACTGACGAATTTATTTACTGTTTTTACAATGGTTGTAATTAATTCAAGCCGTTATCCTTTCAAATTTCTATAACATCAATTCGATAAAATTAAATAAAAAATCAGACGCTAGTTGGCATAACTTTGACACAGCTGAATAGTTCAAATACTTATTAATAGATTAGCCTTCTTAAGAGGTATTGTAGTTTCCTCAACAAATATAAAAGTTAATGAACTAAATAATTAATTATATTAAACTTTTTAAAAACGTAATAATGAAAAATTAGTAATAATTTAAACAAATTTAGAATAATTGAAATTTTTTATAGTGGAAAGGAAAACATTACAAAGTTTGTAAAAAATGGAGGAATTATTTAGAAAATTTGTTTCTTATTGCCTTCAGAGAAAAGTAAAAAGAAAAAAATTAAAAACTATGTTTTTTAATGTGTAAAAACACTGAAGACAATATTGTACAATGATGAAATTTGGAGCAATAAAACTATTTTTATTTTGTAAAACATTTTTCTTCATATTTTCTTTAATGAAGCCACTGGGGTATTATTCATAAGAACCATGAATTTTATTTATTGAAACTAAAAAAAAAACCAAGAAAATATGTTCAAACTTGAAACTTTTATTTTATATAAACGATTCTATTTAACACTAAAACGGTTGTAATTAACTCAAGTCTTCATTCTTTCAAAGTTCGAAAATCGGTTTGATTCGGCTAAATAAAATAGACCAAGTTCTTATACTACTCTTCTGTTATGAAAAAAAAAAGATGCAATTATATGAAATAAAAACGAATTTGGATCGATACCCCTATTCTGCATGACGGTAACTCCAAATTTTCATCGTAAAAATTCAAAATTCTGATGTCATTACTAACGGTTTTTATCATGTACTCACTGTATTTTGTGCACAAGATTTGAGTTCATACAGAGATTTATATATTTTATTTAAGTACAAGCTACTACAGAATATGCTACTCTTCAATCAAGCTTCTTCAATCAGAATATGTAGAAAGACGTATGAAAGAAGGAGATATAGAAAGTTGTATTATATCTTTAATTTTAAGGGTGCTGAAACAGTGTACAAATTGCAAGATATAAAATTAAATAAAGCTGTACTAGATTTGGGGAAAAAAGTATTTGCAAAAGGAAAAATTTTTCCTTTTGACATAGCAAATGAAGAAATAGTTGTCCGACCTTGCGAGAGACCGCAAAAGATCATGTAATGTGATGCACATTTAGAATTATAAGATTCCCCCACTGCCCCTACCGATGATGTATATTACATATAATACATATTGGGTCTGAAAGGTTTACGACGAGATATCTCGATTTTTATTAATAGTGCTACATATCTTGTGCAAAAACTCACATTACCTGCCCGGCAGAAGACCATATAACATCATCTAACGTGACGGATGCATGAAGAATATTAGGAATGCTAATATCCCTACCTACCCGCCAGACGACGAAAAAGATTTTTTTTAAATCGATTTTTTGTCTAAAAACGTTTTTCAACATCATGGTACGAAGCGAAAATCAGCTGCGTCGATTGCAACAACATTTATTTCAATCGGATTAATAGTTGCAAAGGCGGATTAATAATAATTACTTGGCAGTTTTTACATGGTCTTGATACTGTGTTTCTTGCACAAGTTTGAAGGATGCAAAAAAAGTAATCATCTGAAAATTATAAAATCGATTTCAAATAACATATTTATAAAAAAACAAAAACGTGAATAATAATGATAAAAACTACTTTTAAAAAACACTCCTAAAAAATATAAAAATTTGATTTTTTTTGCAATCGATTAAAAATTTCAAAACATTATCAACAATTTCCGAATACTTAAATTTGCTGAAAAAACTAGAAATATAAAAGATTTTTTTCCTTTTTAAAGTAGTCATCTCTTTCTTACTTAAATTAGTAGTTTTTTAAATTTGTTTAAAAATTATTGCATTTTTTCAATTTATTTTTATGTAGATAGATTGCTGATCTAACTATAAAAAAAAATGAAAACTTAATTTCGGACCGCAAAAGTGAAATTTATAGAGGTATTTTTACAGATATACGAATAAAAAAAACAATACAATAAAATAGACAATAAACAGAGAAATGAACCAGTTAACAGATCGCTAAAACAGATTTTTTTAAATACTATTCGTAAACAAATAACCTTTTATTGTGATTGATGAATGATAAATGATATCAGAATAATAGATGTACTGTCAAGGATAAAAAAAAGAACAGCTCCATCATTTGCCTGGATGAATCAAGGGAAACAGTGGTAAAGCCTTGATCAGAACAGCATCCACAAATTAACAATTGATTATAAAATAAAAACTAGATTTGATTAAATATAAAAAAATAAACAAAGAACGAATGATTACAGTGAAGTATGTAAATAACGCATAATACAAGAAATATGCGAAATAACACAAAACCTATATTTTTATTTTATTAGAAAGTATTGTTGCAACGGAGATTATGTGTGATAAACATCTGACAAATGAGCGCCCCGGCCTTGGCTGCAAATGATAGAAATCTTTTGATAAAATTTTGTCGAATTTGTTTATGAGGTCTGTAATTGTTTGTGTTTTAATGTGCACTCTCTATCCTTAAGATAATCCCCCAAAAAAATTCCAACTGTCTCAAGTCATATGATCTTGGCTGTGGCAATTCACGTCATTGCGAGATAAGATGACATTAAATTTTTTTTGCAATAACTGCGTGGTTTCATCGGCAATGCGGCATGTTGTACGGTCTTGTTAAAACCAGATGTCTTCGACATCCGTATTACGCATTAGGGCATAAAATGTTTGAGATCATCTCACAATGTTGAACTTCATCTCCATTTCCACTCCATCTCCACGTCATCTCTATTTCCATTTTCGAAGAATGACGTGGGCGAATGATTCGTATGTAACACGATATCGACTTCCCCACAATTATTTTAACAATATTTTCACGGTCACCAGTTATAGTGAGAACATAATTTGTATAAATAACCAACACGATATCAAGCCTTCTCACAATAATTCATTTAACACAACAAAACAAACAAACAACACTTAC
>JAAAKQ030487558.1:0-21709 GCA_010016005.3 Zanna intricata
AAGTTTTAGTTTAAAGCCTACTATTTTTTTTGTAATTTGTATGTGTTTGACTGAAAATAAAAGATATTATTATTATTTTAATAATAAGTACTTACGTACTATTTTTGCAAGTTCAATTTTCTTCTGTTTTAATATTTTATGATTATTTTTGTATAAATAAATAAGAAATTAACAATTGTAAATTAATCATATATTTACAGAATGTTTTGTATTTTTTCTTTACATAATCGATTAATCTTTTATGAAATGTTTCATAAAAAACAAAGATAATAGTTTTAATTTCATGATTGGCTTGAACTTACTTTATTTGAGAAATTTTTTTTAAATGCATTTTTATTTTGATTATTTATTATTATATTATTGCATGTTTGCAGTTCAACAAGGATATTGAGTGATTAATAAATGTAAAAATTTCTTACAATTTTTATTATCTTAAAGACATATAAAACAAAATGAATAATAACAATGATAATAAACATAATTATAAAATAACAATAATAATACATATAGATTCAAATAAAAAGACAAGATTTATTTAATGATAATTAAATTATAAGATACCAAATAGAATCCATTTTACTAAAAATATTATAATGACCACTAGAAACTGACATTATATTAACAAGATAACAATAGAAAAAGTCTGAAGTTCACACCATTCACTATCTGCAAGGAATATTACTTTTACTGCTTACAATAGAACTATACCATCACTTTATGAATGAGTAGAAAACTGTCACTTTCATTACTGTTTAACAATAACTCACCGAACAACTTCTAGCATTCACCCACTGTCCACGCTGGAACACTCGTATTCACTTGTTACAAAACATTTACTGTTATCTCTGTCACTGCAACCGCATTGAATTTAGGCTTGCTAAACTGCTCACTGTTATGTTTGTTATCATGACTGTGTCAAACAAGGCCTCGCAAAACTACAGACTCTCTTTGCTAGACCCTAGTCTGCAGAACCAGTATCTGCCTCATCTCTTAAACTGCTGAAGCATAAGAATGTTATAGTCTGCCCCCTTATGATTTCTATAAATTCTTCTAATCAAGTAATCCTTACAGCTTAACAACAACAGCTTTTGAAGGTGCCATTGTCTGTATTACAAAGAACAAATTGTTAAATGAATTTGTTATTCTAAGGAAAGAATCCCTCTTTGGTCCTTCTGGATTCTTCTTTTAATTATTATTCCCTTTCGTTTCTTCTTAATTGGAAGAAATCTGTTACCCTAGTCTGTTATGCTGGCCCTGTTACAATATATTTTTTGTAACTTGCTTTATACCTATGCTAATAATTAATGTATATATTTATTAAAATGTTAAAACACATTGTGGAAAAGGAAACCAGCCAGATATTAGCATAGCATGTATTATATAACATAATCCATTAACAAATTATAAATGTTGACCAGATAATGAACAAATGTGCTAAATGTGTAGTATTGAAGACTGAAAAACTTTGCATACATTGTAACTTTTACATAGTATCTCTTGTCTTAAAAAAAAAAAGGTTAAATGTCCAGTACATACTATAAGAAATAGAATGCTTCTTGTGTGTATTCACAAAAAGCAGTATTAAAGCCTATATAATAGAGACAGGTGACAGATTTTGTGAGATCCAAGCAGTGTAAACAATTAAAAAATATTTTAATTCATTTAAATGGCTGTTAAAGAAATCTTTGCTCTTTAATATATCCTGTTAGAGGTTTTTTCTCACAAAATTTTAACATGTACAATATTTATTTGACTGCTTGCCAGTTATATGGTATTTTGCTTTTTGTTTGTTTCTTTGATGTCTAAAGTTTTTTTTTTAAGAAATTATATCTGTTAAGAGGTGCAGCAATTAGATCTACTGAACAGTTTTGATTCTTTAATAATGTAAATGTTCACTCTGTTTAAAAATATATAGTATGAGAATTTTTACTTTTATCATACCATTATGTTTATTTGTTGAATAATTAGAACTCTTAGCTAGCCAAATGTTTGAGCGTATGAATGCTAGTGTTAGAGTTATTATTTTCCTTTTTAAACACGTAAGAAAGCTAAATGGAAGCAGTTAAAACAAATTTATGTTGTGGCTGCTTATTTATGTGTCTGACAGAAAACATGTGTAACCTTTTTCTGGCATATAGAATTATAATATACATTAAATAGAATTATGTTAACATAAAAAAACAACTTTTAAGAAAATTTTATGTTATAACTGTTTTATCAAACTGAGAATAGATTACCCTCTGTAAATTCTAATATATCTTCCGATAAAGTATATAAAATCGACGTATTTTTCTTATAAACCTTTGCCATTTCTTTACATCAACTAATGTTTAAAGATTAATAATTTACGTGTATATAAAACTTATTTATTTTTCACTTTTAATTTATTTTTTATTTAGTTTTATTATTACATTCCACCAGGGGTGAGTTTTTTTTTTTTTGGTTGCTTTACTCTGTTTTTGTTTTTTAAAACAAAAAACACAACAAAAATTCTAAATTTATGCCAAATTATTCTGAATTTAGTTCATTACAAGAAAATGTATTATATTTATTTTTTTTACAATCAAAAAAATAATGAAATTTTTATTAGACAAATTAGATTAGATTTTTAAGCATTAAAAATGAATTCTTTTGCAAATCAATGTATTTATCTTTATGTAAAATGACAAGAACAACTATAAAAATTTTACATTTTAACTTAGGAGAAGTGGGAGACCCAACTTCACCTATAGACATTTTGAATCACCAATTTCATTTATTGTGTAATACCAAGTCAAAGAATTAAGTTCCAACAGGTAGAGTAGCCATTCCAATTGAGCCTTCAACAAAAAGAAATGAGCCAGTAGCCACACTGAGAATAGGATAGTAGTTGAAAAGATCGCCACAATATTTATTCAAGGAAGAATAAAAGATAAGAAAAATGTAGAGATAGAGAAAAGTATGATCACTCCTTAGATGGGAAATTTACATTGTGATGTGAATTTTCTTTATCTAAATGAAAAATTGTTTGATCTGTTAACAAAATACTGAATTATCTAGAAAAATCTGTCTAAAAATATTTTCATTTTAATTGTATTTTATTGAAACTTTACAGACCTTTTAACAAAGATTTTAAAAATATTTTTTTGAAAATTCCAACCTTCTAGGATTTATAGAAACAAAATGGTAGCTATTAAATAAAAACATCAATTTCAAATAAACCACTTTTTTTTATTCATTACAAAATAGGTGATAAAAGTGATTAAAAAGATGATAATTACAACCAGAATAATTTAAAATAGATAGATAAATTAATCATGTTTATGACTAATTATTAACTTATTTCATTCAATTTTAACAGTTATTTAACAATACATCATCCACTTTTAATCATTTTTACCAGCTATTTAGTTGTTTGTAATGAATAGAAATGTGGTTTATCTGAAATTGATGGTTTTATTTGAAAGCCGCCATTTTGTTTCTATAAATCCTAGAAGGTTGAATTTTTCACAGAATTTGTAGAACCATTGCAAAAGGTCTGTAAAATTTCAATAAAATCGGTGGGGGATTGGGCAACTGATACTAAATCAAAAGCAAATATTTCTTCGTGGGACATATTATACATATCTGTAAACGACATAAAGAGCATTATATGTTAATAGAAATTTTCTTATTTAATATAATAAATTAAATATATAAATTAATTTTTTATCCTTATTGCAATTTTTGGGGAAAAATAATTTTTTTTCTAAAGAAATGCTAAAGGATGAAAGATTATGTGTGTTTTTTACAATGATAGTTATAGTTTTTATAGACTACATTTCATATCCAAAAAATTTCACAACATGAAATTCAGTTTTTATATTTCATTAAGTACAAAAATTTATAGCCAAATGTTAAACGTATTAAAAATTTACCTTCTTGTTCAATATACTCCTGTTAGTCTTTAGTTTTACTTGATCTTTTTAAGCATAATATCTGTTTAAAAGACAGCAGCTGTACACGATCATGAATTTTTCAATACACTATCTTAAAGTACATTGCAAATCTTACAGTGGTTTATTATACTAACTTTCTGTGATATCTTATTTATAAAAAAAAGCTGGGATTGTAAATATGATCCGCCCTGTAAACTTATTATACATTATAACTGCCATAAAGTAGTCTTAAATAGATAGACATTTTATCTTCTGTTGTAGCTCCATTTATTTTCTGATTATTAATCTAGATTGTGGAGAGTTTGTCTAGTATTATATGATTCATTGCAAAAAATAAAAATTCTTATTTTTGATTAAAGCCAAGAAAGTAATTTTTTTAAATGATTGCCAAATTAAATTGGCTCTGTAGAGATGTCTATGATTCTTTCTTTTTTTTTAATTCTTAAATATTTCTGAAAAATGTGTTTTTAGATATATTTAATATTTGATTATTTCTTATATATCATTTAAAAACGTGGAACTCAAATGTTTAGTGAAGGTTAATCTTTTTTAATTCCTAAAAGATTACTTTAAATAAAATTTCAAAGAATATCAGAGATAATTTTATATGAAAAATAACTTTTTATAGGATACTTTTTAATTAAATTTACTTTGTGGCATTTTATAACGCCATGCAAAAGTTTTTTTCTGAAGGAAATAATTACTACCACTAAAAATATTTTATTTTTTACAGGTTTAACGTTAATAGGCTTATTAATTCTACCTAAAAGACTTTTAGAAGCACCATCAGTAGTCGAAGATGAAAACGCAGAACTTTTACGTCAAGCAACTGCATTTCGAAGAAGAAAAGCGCCAAAAAAAGCCAACTAAACTCACCAACAATTGTTTAGTTTCTAAACAATTTACAAGAGATCTTTAACACTTTAATCTTGTTAATTAACTTCAGGAATTTTAAAATTTTAGTAATGAATAGAAAAATAAGTAATGGAATTAAATAATGTGAACTCTTCCAATTACAGTAACATTTAAGTTATAGTTCATTAATGAGCGACTTCTATATTTGAATTTATCTGAATGAATGCAGCCTCATGAACATTTTTCTTGGATAAAATATATATATAAAATATTTGAAAAGTAATCTATAGAGATTCATTATCTTTGTTTAACATTTATTTAAAAAATATACAGTTTCTGTTATGAAAAGTGAAACTGAACGTTATACCGAGTCCTATAGGCTAATAGAAGATTCTTCTTTATTACTCATTAGATTCACAGATTGATATAATTTTTATAAAATGCTATTCAAATTATAAATTTAATTTGCAGTTATATGTTTTTTGCTACTATTGTAATTTTATCCTTTAATTAACTGTTAAAGTTTTACTTTTTTCGTAAAGTTTGAGAAAGGATAAAGAATTTCAGGATATTAAGGTCTCTTCAGAATTTGTTAACAGTATGAGTTATGTATTTCGCACAAGAGAAGTAACTCTTTAATACAAATCCATCTCCTAGTACAAAAGATTGTCTGTCTATACTCTTATAAGTAATTATTCTGATCATTCTGTACTAAAATCGGTTACTGGAAGACAATTAAAATTTCACACTTATAAAAGATTATAAATAAAAATAATTTGGTCCAGTATACTGTACTCCTTATAAACTAATTATTTTGAATCACCAGGAACATCTCATGAAATAGCGTTTGAAAATTAAAAGTGGGAAGTATCAGATAAAGGTAAATTTAATAAATCTTCTTTCTATTAAACATGAATTTAATAAATCAGTTTCTGTATATCAAAATTAAATAAAATTTGATGCAGCTTCATATCATACTGATGTCATTTGATGATTGTAAAAATCAATACCATCTAAAGTTTAAAAAATGAGCCTCTTTTTCATTATACGACTAATGAAAATTTTCATTTTCATTAGTCGGAAAATTTTTGTTTTGTATGTAATTCTTAAAATAATTTAATCAAAAAATATACATATATAATAAATGAATTTTACAATTATAAAAATTATATAAATCAGAAACGAATTTATAATTGTCAATAAAATAAGTAATACTATAAACTAATAATAGTTGGGTTGTAATGATTTTATTTTGACTTATACTTTACAATTTATATTCACATGAAACAAAATTACTAAATATCCTTTCTCAATTTGCTATTTATCTCTATGTAAATGAAACCTTGGTATTCTACGTATCCATATTTTAACAGGAAATTAGATGAATGATGTAAATTTAAAAAAAAAAAAGGCAAATTATTGCCAAGAATTGAAACAGATAAATTGTTTCAGAAGCCAGTATACCTATTATTAAACCAACCGATTCTGTTTGAATTTCTTGTTTTCTTATATTTAAATAATAATTTGTGTTTTATATTTGAGGTGTTTGATGTAATCTTTTTAGTAGTAGAGTTATTTGTTATTACTAGTAATAAAAACACGTCATATTGAATATATTTATAAAACAATAATGATATTCATGAAACATTGAATATTTAAAAAAATAAATCATTATAACCAGTAGATTTCATTGTTGGTTTAATTAGATGTAAACCATACTGGTTCAACTGTAGTTCAAACCAGTTATTTTATAAAGGTTGTGAGTGGTGATTGTAGTTCATTGGTGAGTGAATATTTAAATATACAAAGATTTCCATTCACAATCTAACATTAATTCCAAGTCCATAGAATTTATCTTTTTAGTAATTTTCATACATCACTTATTTCTAGAAAGTAACGTTAATTGTATTAATCAGCTTGATGTCAGTGTAGCTGACCCTTGTTGCCGTCCTCCATCTGATGTTTTATCTTCTATAAATATTTATACATCTCAGTCTGTTAAATCTGACCAATTAATGATTATTGGCCAGAATACATTAATGGTATATTTGCTATATAATGTATACAATTTTATCAGCAATCCAGCAATCATTAATCAATAATGCATGTTTTAGTGTTGGAAGAGACCAAATTCCATAACACTGGTAGAATTTAGGCTATCTTTTTACTTTTGTTTAGCATATACATAAAGTCTTGATAGGACTTGTAAGATGAACTAAATCTAGCTATGGTAATGTTTCTCTATTAGTCCATAACATAGCCATACTGTAGTTAATCTAAGTCAAGAGTTCAAATGGTATAGATTATACTGTAATACTGTAAGCTAACCTTTTGCTTTATCTTGGATTGTTTACGAGGAGGTATTTTTTTTTTTTTTTTTTTTTTTTTTTTTTTTTTTTTTTTTTTTTTTTTAATGCTATTTTATGAATACAAAATGATTTTTTTGTAGAGCTATGTAAGTTCCTTGTTTATTTATTTGTATTATTTATGTATAATTTTATGACTAGATTTTATTTTTTTATATTTTATTTTATTAGTAATTTTACTTGTTATACAGGATTTTTGTGTTTTTTTTCATTCCTTTATATTTACTGATTATTACAGTTTAATGATTGAAATGGTTATCTAGTTATATAAACATTTTTAAGTTTCTTGGATTATCTCTTTTTATTATTTTATTTCATTAATGGTTAATATAGCTTATTATGTCGATATTAGTACAAAAAGACTGAGTTAAGTTGCTTACATTTAGAGAGATAAGAAATATTAACATAGAGTAATAAAAGTTAAAAAATTGGAGCAGTTATTATGAAAGTCAAAAAATTTTACTCTTGCTCAAAAATGTTGGTTTTATCTGGGTTAAAGTATAGCTTTACAAAATGGACCCAGTTCCAGTTGAGAATAGTTGATACATGAATTGCAGTTAGACTGCGTTACACCATATACAGGATAAAGTTAGTAAACTAAAAGCTTGTAGGAATTTGCCTAGTCGGTTAAAAGATGAAATAATATTACTTCAGATAATATTCACCAATGATATATATCACCAACATTGAAGGTACTTAAAGATAAATTATATTATTGTTTATGATCTAAAACAATTTTTATAATGGGGAAAATTCTTCAAAAATGTTTATTTCCCTACCTTCTAACAGGATGAAATGATGAAGATTAGAGTTAAAAGGAGTGATAATTTGCTTTGATGAAATTTTAAATAAAATTTATAAGAAAATTCAGAATATTTTTTTTTTCCAAGTATAAAGAGATTAAAATAGGAAATTTAAACTAAGTTTTAACTTCTTGATGTCACTAATGAAAATTTTATAGAATATTATAATAAAAGAGTTATTCCATCAGGATAAGGTGGGTTTAGTGAAACCATTTGTACAGTAGCAGACAGAATTGAATAATCTACCTTCTGATACAACCAGATGTTTCTTTGTGTTATGTCCCATTACTCTAAAATTAAAGTATGACAAAAATGGTTTTTTTTTTTTTTTTTTTTAGTTGTGAATTGGTTCAATGATTAGAGATTAATATTTTAAATTGGCAATCACAAAGCCTGGATCTTAATCTGTAGAAAACTTGTTGTCCCATTAAAAAAAAAAAACTACTGCTTATGTTGAATCATTAACATTTTTTATAAAAAAAATAAATGCATAATAAGATTTCATATGCAAGAACAAGAATATGTAATAAAATTAATCAAAAAGTTACTGAAGCAGAACAATGAAGTTATTAAAGCTTATTAATAATTTTCCTCCTAAGTAGTAGTCTCTGAGTGCAAGACCCCCATTGGTCAGAGGTGCATAAATTTCATGGCTTCTCTGCGAAAGGTATGCAACTATTTATTGATATTTTTGCTTGGCATCCTATATAAATATACATCAACAAATTTCTTATAATAAAATGCATATTTGTGTTTTTATTTATTTTTTTATAACATAATTGACTTAATATATAAACCATAGGTATTGAAATTTAGTATTATAAATGCTGAATTTAATTATAGACATGAAATATTAAAGTATGTCAGAAATTTTTTATTTAATATTTCCTTTTTGTAGAAGGCTTTTAAAATTATTAGGACCTTAAGAATTAGCAATCGGCATGTACAGTCCATTATTTTTCCACAAAATTATTATTACATTTTTTTTTCCACTTACCATTTTTAATGTTAATCATATCACTCATTAATATTGTTAATGTAAAAATTTTCAAAAAATAAAATTTTACTTGTAACATGTATAACATTGTAGCAAAATAGTTATATAATCTTCATGTATGAGTGTGTGTATGTGTACATGAGTGAATAAGTGGGTGGAACAAGTGTTGGATAGAATTCAAATTTGATGACCAAAAATAGATAGGAATTCTATTTTAATTTAGTTTATTTCTGTATATGTAAAAATCAGTTATGAATAAATGAATTTTTTTATATTTATGCTTCAATTATATATACGTATCAAAATATTACTTAAAAATACTCAATTTTATGTATAGTTAAAATGATAAATTTTTAGTTTATTGAGTATTGCAATTAAAAAAATAATATTACTAATATTTTATAGTCACTGCTAAGAAAATATTATTGTGATTAAATAATTTTTAGGATTTTTTAAAATAAATAAATAAGTATTTGTAGATAGATATTTTAATCCTGCCGTTTTACAGTATATAATTGTTATAGAAATCAATTACCTTGTAGTTAGATAGATTTATTAGTTTTTAAAAGATTATATTAAGTCCTTGACTTATCAACATTAACATATTTATTCATTGAAAAATCTGATGTCAAACTGTAATGCATAAAAAGTAATTAGGAAGAATTTTCTAATTATTTTTATGAGCCTCTGTTGGGAACCTGTCTGAATTATTTACAATATTTCTTGTAAGAAGTACTTGTAATTTGTTATAGTATATATTTTCTCTATTCAGAAACATCAATTTGTAATGTGCTGATCCAATTCTGAATAAAGTTACTTTTTACCTTTTAAAGGATGTGGTTGGGATGAATACACAAAGTTGAAGCATGGCTTAAAGGTTAGTCCTTTGAATGAGAGTCCTTTATCTTGTTTGGCAATCTCTGTATTTGTTTACATAAACCTTGTTGTTGAAACTTAATGTTGTTTATATGATTCTTTCTTATTCTTTAACAAGAAATCTTTCCCTTATCCTTGATTTTTTTCTAATTTACTTTGTCTGTTCTTGGTATCTGTTTTAGTTAAAAGGAGTCTGTTCTTCTAAAACAATCTAAGTCTCTTTCCTGTATAATGACTGCCCATAAAAACCAGCATGAGGCTGAAGGGCTTGTTGGGTAGACTTTCTGTACAATATCTATTTGTTACAATATAATAATAGCAATACCTTCCTCTATCACCAGATTTTAAAAGCCTCTATTTTTTTCTCTTTGAACACCATTATGGTTAAAATTAAGAACTGAATTAAATAAATTGATAATATTTTTTAAATAATAGGAGATCATTTACACAATACTATATACTTATTTGGTACCATTACTATTGAACTCGCACTTACATACATACATACATACATATACAAGCTGCTACTCAAACGTTTGGGAAATTTTACCATAAAAATAAAATAGCTTACCATAACTTTTAATTTCTACTGTCTTCTTCAAAGTAGTTCCCTTGGGCATTGATACAGCACAGCGATCCCAGCTGTTTTCCCATGATTCCATGCATCCCTGGAATACTGCAGGTGTAAGAATTCGAAGCACATTCTGCATTCTTCCTGAATCTCCTCAATTGTGTTAAAACGACGGACTTTCAATTGAAATTTTATTTTCGGAAAGAGAAAAAAGTCACACGGGGCAAGGTCAGGCAAATGGGGTGGATGGGGAATCACTACCGTCTTTTTGGAAGCCAAGAAATTAGGTCGCTGTTCAACAGTCTCATTACAAATTTTGTAGCAATGCGTCTCATGTTCAAATTGTCCAACAAGATGCATTGCATGGACCCATATGACATTTGTGCGATTGCACAAACATCATGGATTGTTTGTCTAAAATCTGCAACAATAGCCTCTCGCACTTTCTCAATGTTTTGCGGTGTTGCCCTTGTTGATGGTCTTCTTGAACGCTCATTGTCATCGACTGTCATTCGTTAATCTGAATCATTTGTACCACAAAAAAGTTTTACTTTTACTCATAGCATTGTCACCAAATGCTTCCACAAGCATGCGATGTGTTTCTGCACCAGTTTTTTTAAGCATGAAGGAAAATTTGATGCAGGTTCTTTGCTCTTTAAAATCTGCCATTTAGAATAATCTGCCTTACATCTCAAGTTTGACTGAACCAATTTTCTTCAAATTTGGTGTAATTATTTCTGCATATGGGATGGGCATTGATCATATTAATTTTTTTCAAGATTTGTTTAGGGTGTGGGTTTATCCGCAATAAACAAATTTTTTTTTAATTTTCCTTCAGAGGTATTTTAGAGAAAACTTTATTAAAGTAAATTTGTTTTATACAATGCATTTATAAATAATACAAAAAAAGTAAAAAATCAGCCCCCACCTCTTAAAATTGAAATATATATTTTATATATCTATCTTCTTTTGGTTAAAATTTGTTTTTTTTTTTTTTATTGTAAAAGTATGCTTTAAATATGGAGCTATTTTTTTTTCTTTATTGTGAGAAAATTGCATTAGTCTATATCCAGGTATAAATAATACTGTTTTGTACCGGTGAAATGTTAATTTCTCAGGATGTTTCTAAGTCAGGAACTTAATATATTTTTACCAAAAAATACTTATAATAATATTAATTATTAATTGAATAAATAAATATGTATTTTAAATCTTTTGATACCTTTTTTGCCTTATAGCATATTATAATTATAGAAAAACCTCACTTGTATTACTTCAATGTTTCAATATATTGTTATTTATTAATTAGGTTATCATGTAAAACATAAAAAAAAACTATTACATTTATTTATTGTAGTTGAGAAATTTAATTAATAATTATTGTCTTTAGTAGTATTATATTTCTTAGTTAATTTTTTTTAAATTTTCATTAGTTGTGTAGTTAAAGGCCAAGAAAACTAATTTATATGGTGGTTTTTCCAGTTTTCTGTCATTATTTATCTGTTAAGTGCCTTCACTGTCCATGTCCTTTTTTTATTTTAATTGTGCATAAAGCCCATTTTGAGTCAATCTCAAAAAAATCTCAACTGTATAAGTTGAAGTTTACTCTTATAAATTTGTGAAATGATTTTTAAATGTATGTGTGTATGTAATTTGCAAGTTCTTTTATATGTTTGTGTATTTCTGAAAAGTAATTTTTAAATTTCAAAATTACAGAAAAAATGTAGAACATTCTAAAAGGAGTAATGCCGACTGATGTGTTTATAAGTTTTATTAAACAAAGTTTGCTTCTTTCTTTTGTGACTCTCCAAAAAAATTCTAGAAATAATTCTTTTGTCAGTACCAGTAGTTTCTAAGCAAAGTTACAGATGTAAAATGGATTCAGAAGAAATTATTGATTTCAGTACAGAAGAAAGTATTTATTTGAATCGGTTTAATTTATAATGAATTTAAGTTTCAATTAGGTTTAGGCCTAAAAGGTAACACAAAAGTAGGTTTAGTAGAAAACAATTTATAAGTTTGAAAATTTTAATTAATACAAGAAAAGAGACTAGTTGAAAAGTAAATATTGGTAAAAAAACTATGGATAATGAGAAACATATGAAAAAGAAAACAAAAAATGATTTTAACATATAAGAAATTAAATTAATAGAAAAAATTAATAGGAAAGTAAAAATTTGGAAAAGTAAATTATTATAGAATTAAAGAAAGAAAGTGAGAGAACAATTAGAAAAGAATTTTGGGAAAATAAAGCCAAAATATAACAGAAATTCTGATTTCATGATCGATGTTAAGGTAAGACTATAGAGCTAATAGTTAGCATGAATACAAACTTGGTAGAATGATTGTATATAGAAGAAAAAGTTATGGATAATTAAAAAGTAAAATCTAAATTCGACAGAACTATAAAAGATTTAAACAAGAATAAAGCTGTAAAAATTAATAATACATCATTATGTTATCTGGGAAAGGTAGAAATAAAAACGTACACATTAGAAAGTAAAAATATGAGGTTGGAGAAGAAACCCCAATTTTAATAAAAACATTATAATTACATACTAAAGAAAGCAAAAACCGGTTGAAATTTTAAAACTTTCTAAAATTGAGTTTGGTGTACTTCTTAATGGTGAAAGGTGTAAGTAAAGTCCTTAAATCTGAACTAGCTTTCAGTCTAGGGTTAAGCTTCTTCAGAGACTGCTGCTGGGAGTACTGAGAGTTGTGGTTCTATGATTGAATTGAATTTTTAAAAATGTTTACTGTTTATGATGTAATTGAAACAGGTCAGGTATATGATTAATATTGTTTACGTTCATTTAGAATGTTGTTTTTAATATTTTGAGTAGCTTACTAAATTTTCAATAGATGAAAAACATTAAATTTAAAAAATTTTTCTACTCATTTATTTATGTAATACCAGGTTACAGAATTCTGGTCTTTGTGGTGTGAGTGTAGCATCTCAGCCTTTCATCCTGAGGTCCCAGGTTTATCCTGGTCAGGCATGGCATTTTCACACACATTACAAATCATTCATCTCATCCTGTGAAGCAATACCTAATGATGGTTTCAAAGATATCAACAGAACTCTGCAGAGATGCAAAGACATCTGTATGCAGTCTCACATGTAAATGTAAATATACTGTTAAATGTGTAGTCTTATACAGACCCAGCCAACCACTCCTGAGAGAGGTGGTTAATTCAACCCCAACCATCAAAGAACATCGGTATCCACAATCTAATACCCAAATCCGCATAAAAGCAACTATTTTTACTAGGATATGAACTTAAGAACTCTCGACTTCAAAATCAGCTGATTTATGATGACAGTCTAACCACTAGACCAACTCGGTGGGGGTTTTTTTTTAACTCATATTTACAATAATAGACTACACCAGCTTAAAATTATTTTTATTTTTTTTATTTGAGTTTAATTTTTATGCATATTAAAACTACTAAGCCTTAATGGAATTCAAACACAGTCTGGACAAAAGAAAGAACATATCAGAGGACTTATGCAAGACAAAACATCTTTTACTCAAAACACAGATTTAGTCATTAAAAATAATTTGTATAGAATACAGAATGCTTAGCAAAATCTGAGCCGCAGAGAAGTAAGACAAACAAGGAATAGAAGCTTTGAAAATATGGTTGAAAATATATAGAACGTTGAAAATTAGCTTGTTTGGTAGAATATTGAATGAAGAAGTTTTAAGATGAACTGTAAAAGAAAAAAGTTTATAAGATAATCTTGTAAAAAAAAAAAACCTGGTTAGCCAAATATTAAGGATTCCAGGGTTGTGAGTTGATTCTAGAAGTTAACATAGAAGATAAATATGTAAAGAAAAATAAAGATTACAGTATAAGAAACAAGTAATTGAGAATATAGTATATAAGAGGTTGAACTTGAGAGATCAGCACAAAGTAAAAATATATGAAGAATTGTATTTATCTAATCCCTGATGAAACAAAAAAAAAAATTGTTTAATGTTTTCTATCTTTAAATCCCTTGAGATAATATTTTTATTGATTATTATTTTCTAAGGAATTGTAGGTTTTATGAATAGTCTTTCCAATCACTACTAGTTTGTTCCCTGTGCAGAATGTTCTTTGTGCAATAATTATTGGATGAAGATTGAAATACATCAAACCTGTACTGATAATAATTAAACCAAGAAATTTGTTATGTCATCAAACTATCTTCTGTATTGACTACCTCTTAATAATATTTAGAAAAGGAAATATGTTAAAATATTTATTTCATTGATTGATTAATTTCTAGAACATTTGATACTGTTAGGACTGAACAGTCACGAGTGATTTTACATTTTAACTTATATTTTTATAATTTTTGATTTCAATATAATATTTTTTAACTCTTTATGATGGCTTTCAATTAAGTTGAAAGATCTTGAGTCTATTTCAATGTGCTGGTAAGGTGGATTTTTAATTGTTTATATTATTTAATTATTTATTTTTTGTAATATTTAAAATATTTTTCAGAATTTTATTACAGCAGTTTCATTTTGATAACATATAACTGTTGGATTTATAAATTAATAATGTGTAACTAAACAAGATATAAAAGAATTTGGTCATCGCCAAGTAATTACACATTATTAAAATTAAAATATTAATGACAAATGTTCAATTTGATGTATAACTTTTATCACTTTTTGTCATGCTATTCCATAAGTGTACACTAATAAAGTTAGTGTAATTATTAGTGATCATCTTAAAACTTGTACAATGATGAAAGTGGCAGGAGTTGGGGAATTACCATTTAAATTTGTTTTACTTCTTACACTTAATGAATTAATAAGTGTTAACTTACTGTATTCTTAAATGATTAAAACTAGATATTCATTGAACAACATGACAGAACATGATAGCACTTTAAAATTACTCAGAAATTGTTCTTCAAAAACAGTTTCAACAAATTTTCACCATGCATTGGAAGAATAAGAACTTTTGGAACTAATTATTGACACATTCAATTTTTCAAATAAGAAGGTATTCCAGAATAAGAAGATAAAGTAGTACATTTTTCTTCAGTTGTCTTTTTATTAATGTGTGTTTAATTAATTCTAAAAGGTCTTTTGGAAAAACAATTTCCAATTAAAAAGTAAATTATTGAGAAAGATTACTGTTTGTTATAACAGTATTTAAAATATCAATATATACTGTGGATAGGAGGTACTTTTATTTAATTATTGATTGATCATTTGATTGAAGTGACATGGGTTTTGCAGTGGATCATACCCAAAGTTTTATTTTAATTATCATTTTGTTCAGTTAACATTTTGGTTATTGTCATAGTGAATTTAAAAAGATTGATATTTAGTTGTCAAGTAATATTAAAAAAAAAAAAAAAACAACGATTAAAAAAATAAGATTTATTACAAAATAAGATGTGCAGTATAATTATATTTAATTTCAAAGAAAGAACTGTGATAATGTAATTAAATTTATACTGTATTTATTGTTATAATTTTCATTCTTTGTTTGTTAAACAAAACTGATATTAATGAAAATAATATAGTTATGTTAAGTGAATTATGTTTTTTTTTCTTTTACAATTAAATGATATACAACTTAAAATATATTCTGAACGTGTATCCATTCTTTAATAATCCTACATCATTACAAAAAAAAACGAATAAGCTTTGTGCTTGTGAATACATGTTTTATAATTGTGCAAAGTAATACATTAATTTTGCATTTAAAAAAAAAAACTAATAATGGTGGCTGACTGTATGATCTAATTCCAGTTTGACATAAAGATCTTGTGTGATATTAGAGGTTTAGCACGCAGCTTTTACTATTTTAGTGTACTTCATTTAGAATTGAATTGGTGAAGAAATTATTTTTACAATTCCTCTTGCTTTGCAGTTATGTAATAAGGCAGTTATAAATTATTCTTAATGGAAAAAACGTACTGCTAACCAGACTGTAGTATTTTATGTTTAGTAACATCAGTGAAGAAATTTTATTAAACACTTCCTATACACCTGTTGGGCTTCTCTAGATCTCCATAAAAAATATTTATCTTCATCAAATAAATTTTTAAATTTAGCCAAAGTTTAAACTAAGATTATAGAATTTCTATTACTTTCTGATTAAACGGAGGTCACCTCAACACAGTGCACTGCAACTGTAACATTAGGTTCATTTGCTGTCTGTGTTGAAGAAAATACTTTTCTTAAGAGATTGGTGCTTATTGCAGTCAAGGTTAAGTTACTCAGGTTACAAAATTAAGTTGAGGTTAAAAAAAAAAATACGGCAAAAAACCTTTGTAGTGGCCAGCTTGCTACTATTTAGATTTGTATCTGGCTGAATACATGTGGTGATTGGTAACCAGTGGCAACATATTCAATAAGCTCCTTGGTGACATCATTAAGTTTCTGGACTTGTTCTAGCACAAAAGTAGTTAGTAAAATTTTATATGATATAAATAAAACCCTATACTGGTGTACATGTTTGACTTTTTTTTAAATATCATTTTTTCTTCTGAAACCAGGTGTCCTCTGTATAATCAGGAAGTACAGAATTCCCTTTCAAGATATTTAATAATAACCAAACATTCTTTTTATGTTAAAAAAAACACATTCAGGCAGCATAGCGAAACTTACTGACAAATATTCATTCATAAATTATGCCTGTAAAAATAAAACCCCCTTTCACTATTGTGTGTGGGATGTATATATATATATATATATATATATATATATATAAGCCAGGATTCTTCCATTTGCAGCAAGACAAACAAACTTCACATACAAGGAACATTTATATTTTTTACTTGTGCCTGTAAGAAATCACATCCTTCACACATAAAAATAGGTGATTGACTATCACCTATTTTTATGCCAGTTTGTTACTTTTCCACTTTTTGCATTAATGTTTAATTATACATTGCATAGAACTGATTCTAAATTGTGGTTTCTGTTTTAGTATCAATGATTATAAAATTATTCATTGATGCCTCATACAATAAATAAATTGTATAAATTACAAGTAGATTAAAAAATATATTAAAAACTGTATTATAATAAATGATAACTTTTAAGTAACACTATCTCTGTTCAATACTTATAACTAGATATTTATAATTAGATATGTTAAAAGATTCAGACGTGATTAGTATTACATTAAGTTTGATTTTAGATAGGGAACAGAAATTTTTATTATTTAAAATAAATCTTAATGATATTTTTTTTGTTAGTTGAAAATAGCGGTTTTCTTGATAAATCACCCCGATGACATATAATAGCAGAATATTGTATGTCGAATTAATATCTGTAGTCGTTTAGTAATTAAATCACTTCTTTTTTTTTTTTTGCAGAATTGACTGGTAAAAATTATATTTTATGTTTATGTACATTTAAACACAGCGCCAATTTCGTACTTCGTACGAGCGAACTGGGGTAGCAGAACAACAGCTGATGAATGAACTTCTAAACGCGTATCGCAAACGAAAACAACTGAAGAGGTTATCGTGCAACGGGGGTTAATGTACGAACTTTGCATACCATTAAGATGTGACTGTTGATTTTATTTAGCTAGATTATTTTTGTAATTTATTATTTAATTTTAGAGTGTGTTTTTGCCGATTGACATGGCAGTAGGTATTCTTAAGAATTGTTCAGTATGTCGTATTACTCAACACGTAAAATCAGTTAACTGTTATTTGGTTAGTGTGTAATTTTTTTATTCATTTCATGTACGTTATTGTTTAATATTTGTTAATTTCATCTTGTAACACATGAACTACATAATCTAAAAAGCTTGTTTGTAGTAGTTTTCATACTATGTTAACCTATCCTCGATAAGCACCTAAAGTTAATTTTATTAACAGTCGATATGTCATTAACTTGTAAGTAGCAAAATTAACATACATTATATGTACACACTAATCATTGGCCCATGGTTACTAATGTTTTGATCAAACATTTGTAACAGATTTGTATTCAAATTCTGTTTCTATTTTAGAAACAGAATTTGTATATAAAAAATGAAATATGAACACTGTTTAGTTAGTTTATTTAATATTTTTACACATAAAAATTAAATTGCATTGTTCATTACTTCATTGTCTACACATAATTTTATCAGGTGCCAAGTATGTTTGGACTTCCCTTCCTTATCAAAGGATCAAAGTCATAAAACCTGTTTTTATATCAACAGTTTGCTATTGCTTACTGGCTTATATATGATTTTTGAGTGTTGCTCAATACTCAAAACTACTACAACCAATGAAATCACAAAAAAGCTACACTGCTGTATGAAATGATCACTGACTGAAGGTACATGTGCATGCTGACTGTGCAAACACCTTTAAAAGTTATGTACACTACATTTTACACTGTTTTTTTGTATATAAAAAACTTTTCCGCTCAATGTATCCCATATTTGTTAACATTTCATCAAACTCTTCTCAAGAGTATTTAGACTTATTTAAATGTGGTTTCATCGAGTTTCTTTAACGTTATATAACTGTAGCTAAAATGTGGATTCCCCATTAAACATCAAAGACCAAACAGTGGGTGGGTGCAGATGAAAATGCACCAAAGACAGTTGCATCCGCTGAAAGTCATGGCTATAGTTTTTTTTTTTTTTTTTTTTTATTCTTGTGGTGTGGTGGTACTCAGACTATCTAGAAGAAGACAGGACAGTGCTGTTCTGGCCAGAAACCCACATCTAGCCAAAAAGAAAGTTCTTTTTCATCTGATAATGCATGTGCACATACTTTTCGGATTGTTGTTACAAAAACAATGACTCATGCTTCAAAGTTTTATATGTGTGCAGGATTTGATTCCCACTATTTACTTTCTCTTTCCATACCTGAAGAAATGGACAAATATTCACTTGAAATGATGAGATTAAACCTTAGAACTGCTTATTTTGCAAGTTGGACATATTGCATTATACTGTTAGGTATTAAAAAGTTGGAAAGTCATAGATTGAAATACATTGAATTGCAAGGTTGAAAAATATAATAAATTTCTGAAAAATTGTGTGTTTCTTGTCTGCCCAAGAACTTTCCAAACAGCTCTTGTAATGATGAATGTAATAAAAGAAATAAATTGTATAATAAATAAAATAATAAAAAATAAATTTCAGTGCTGAATCAAAAATTGAGATCAATGACGTGAGTTGTTTTGTTTAACATCTGTATTTTGTGACTGTAATAATACACTGTTGGTATCTATTACATACTTTTTTATTTTTTAATTTATAGAAAAAACAAATATTATTCATTTATGGTTATGGCATTTTAAAAAGTTCAGATTACATGTTATTTTTCAGTTAATCTATTACTATAGAATTAAAATAAAATTTAATTATCTTGTTTTTTGTGATTTAAATAAATACACAGCTGAGTCGTCTAATGTTTTGTACAGAAATTCTTATCTGTTTTGTGTAAGGTAACCTCTACTAATATACATTCTTTTTATATGCTGACTCTGCATAATAATAGTACTGCCAGTTAGGTTTTTAACAAGCAACATTTTTCATTTTATTTTAGGTTGTAGCTAGGAAATCTTCTTCCTCAAATGAAATAAAAGATAAAATGAAGTATGATGTAGTTGGACAGCCTAATCCTGTGTCAAATTTAAGAACTATAAAGTTTTATATACCAGATAATGAAACCAAAATTGAAAGACAATTTAGATTAAAAAGAGAGGAAGTTCAGAAATGGAATCAAGAATTTTGGACAAAACATAATAAAAATTTTATTAAGGTAAAAAGTTTTATTAATTTTAGAATAAAATTATTTTTTATAATTTAAATTTTATTTTATTACATTTTTAATTAAACAATGGCATGTACATTGTTGTAACAGAAAAAAAAACTATTCTAAATATTGAGTAGACATTTATTAAATATATATGTATTGTTTAATAGTTGATTGAAGGTTGAATCATGAAATCATTGTTAATCCTCTTTTGAAGAAATTACGTAAAATATTTTTTTTTTCACAGTTATAATCATTAAATTTTAGTCGATAAATTTTTTAATAGTAATTAATACATAATTGAAAAATTGAAGTGTATAAAATAAACAGTAAAGTAACACATTGAAAAATACACAAAGCACTACTAAGCAAACAATAAGAAAGTATGGCTTGTACTACCATCAATGATTTAATTGACATATGCCGTAATGAAAAAATTAGCCTAACTATTATATGAAGTCGAGTGGGATCACTCTGCGAGTATAGACATCGTTTACGTAGCTCCGTAAAAAGTGTTCTAAATAGTGGTTTTTTGGTTAAATTACTTGGATTGGTGGATTGGAAAATAAGTGATTTTGGTCTATGGATAATTATACAAAGTTTCAGGATAATTGGGTAATGGACTGATTTTTTATTTCAATTTTTTGTGAAGTACCTGTTAACAGGGCATTACAAGGGACTGTTGTGGTTTTGTGCAATATTAACAAGGAATTAAGGTTAAAGTGAGATTATTTAACTATTTCAAATAAGTTTCAGTGATAAACGCTTCATAAAGTAAGTTTTTTAAAGTTTTTACATAATATAGGTTAGAGCTATATTATAAGAAATATTTCTTACTGACAGTGCAGGCTATAATGAGATTGTTATGTCACTGTATATAAAGTAAACAATCGACTTAAAATAATTTTGCTACTAGACAAGAACTAATTAGATTTTTTCTAAGTCCTCAGCTATTGTTATAAGGGGGATCCTATTTCTCAAATATCTCCTATCCCGATAACCCGATTTCTGCCCCCTCCCCGGTTCTCTGTTCGATCTCCCCACCCCCAAAAAATTTTTTTTTTGACCCTTCCAAAAAAATTTACCCTTTTCTAAGCCTAATTAATTTTTTTTACCCCCAACCCCTCCCCCAAATTTTCAAACTATTTTTTCGGTCTGATACATTGTCGACCCCCCAAACCCCCCCCCCCATGACCCCCCCAAAAACAAGTCAAGTGGGGACTCAAATTAATCGGAATTAAGTTCCTAACAACTCCGAAAAATAAGATTTCAAAAACGATATAGAAGAAACAATGGACAAGGGAAAACTACGTCCTCTGAAGCGGGAACATTCCCAGGTGAAAGAGAGTACCGAGGGCGACTCGTTGGAGGGACCGGATCTCGATCACCTACTGGAGGAGATAAACAGACTCGTCACGCTCATTTCTAACAACAGAAATACCAAGACCAACATACGGGACTGCGCTTTTCGTGTACCAAAACGCGCGAAAGAGCTGGAGACGACGGTGCTAGCACTATATGCAAGCGTCGAATTTTTTTTTTTTTTTTTTTTTTTTTTTTTTACCTCCGGAACCACCGTTAGGTTATATCT
>JAAAKQ030487569.1:0-21706 GCA_010016005.3 Zanna intricata
TATCCACGATCTAGTATTCAAATCCGTATAAAAATTTTTATCTTTACTAGGATTTGAACCTTAGAACTCTCGACTACAGTAAAAAATATCTGCCTTGACAGTTTTTTCTGTTTAAAGAGAAATTATTTCTTATGGATAGAATGGTATAAAAAAATATAATTATAGTTTAAACACTCTGCTAGAGTTATTCATTTATTTGTTAAAATAAAAGTTCTAAAGAAGATTATCCATTACGAAACAAAAAAGAAAGAAAACAGTTACGTCGCTATTGCATATCGTATCCGTCTTCGAGTAGTGATAAATCTGTTATTTCAATCTACTATGATTGCATCAACATGACTTAACCACAGACTTTATTTCGTACATTTTTTATGGTAAAGCGACCAAGTTAGACATTCCATGATTTAAATTTACTTTATCCCAAACTCGCCTCTTGTTAGTAAAACTTTATATTGTTCTTGAATTAAATAATTCTTTCGCTGGGGCACTTCCAAACGGCACATTTAATTGTATTGTTATTGAAAATCACTCATTTACTTTTTCGACATTTTTCAGTTCAACCAGTGGCGGATTATTGCATCTTTATTTCCTTTTTTTACATTTTACGCGTTTTGCCGCTCTGGTATTTAAAGATAAGATTGGTTAACAGAAAATTTTCATTTATTACATTTTTTATTGTTAGTCTTTCAAATAAAGGTAGCATCTGATTATTTTATCGAAAATTAACGGCCAAAATAATAAAATTAAATAAAGGAGTAATTTAAATAAAAATATTTAATAAGTTTATTTAAACTGTTCTTTTTAGTGAATCATTAAAAATTTACTCATCAGTTTAAACTAATCGCAAGCAATAAAATATTTAAATAAGAAGAAATTAGGGGAACCGATAACTTTATAAGAAAATACTTACAATATTTATTTTTCAAGTTCAAACAGGGTAGTCGCGACTAAATATTTAAATAAGAATCAAGATTTGGTGTAGCATAATAATATTACAAACATACATTTCTCACTTTAATTATATCAAACTAGCCCACCGGGAGTTGGTGTAATTGTGAACTCTGCATCGCAAATCAATTGATTTCTAAGTCGAGTGTTCTAAGGTTCAAATCCTAGTAAAGATAAAAAATTTTATACGGATTTGATTACTACATCGTGGACACTGGTGTTCTTTGGCGTTGTGCTTCAATTAACCAAATGTCTCAGAACGGTCGACCTATACAAGACTCTTTATCTATTTAGCCTCCGGAAAGGAGGCTAACGTAAGGTATTACTTCAGAAGATGAATTAGGATGATGTGTGTATGAATGTGAATGAAGTTGTAGTCTTGTACAATTTCAGGCCTACTATTCCTGAGAAGTGTGGTTAATTGAAATCCAACCACCAAAGAACACCGGTATCCACGATCTAGTATTCAAATCTGTATAAAATTTTAATCTTTACTAGGATTTGAACCTGAGAACTCCTGACTTCGAAATCAGCTGATTTGCGATGTCGCGTTAACCACTAGACCAACCCGGTGGGTTGATTGTACAAGACTACATGTCATTTATATTCGTACATACCATCCTCATTTATCCTCTGAAGTAATCCCTTAGGATGGTTCCCGAGGCTAAACAGAAAAAGAAAGAGCCAACGGGGCCCGGTCTAGTACAGTTTAACCCATCGCAAATCAGTTTTTAACAGCTGATTTGAAGTAAAAAATTTTGAGATTCAAATCTTATTAAACGTTGTTAGTTTTTATATGGATTTTAATACTATATAGTGGTCAACGGTGTACTTTGGCGGTTCGGATTCAATTAATTACACGTCTCTGGAACCGTCGGCTTGAGTCTGTACAAGACTACACCTTGTCATACATATCAAACACATCTCATTGCTCATTAGATCGCAACGTGCACATTAGGGGAAAAAATATCTGAACAGCAGATGACCTTATACTCTTAACAGCACAACACAAAACGAATATTATTTAATTTTCAGCTGGAACTGCCTGCATGCTTTTTATTTGTTTCCAAAGAATACTTGTACAGTATTTTCTTTCAAGGCAATATTTCAGTGTCGGATTAAGTCCAAGTAATGTTATTTTTCTTTTTACATTTAACCATTGAATTTCGCGCTTATTTCAGTAAATAATATTTTCCTTTTTGTTTATTTTAGATTATTTACTAATCCAGAATTAATTTAGTCCCAGTAAAATTGCACAAGCGATCTGTCATGTACTTTTAAAACTTTATTGCTGTTCTAACAAATTAAAAATAATAAAAAAGGATTTCTCCGTACAAAATGAGTATTATTTGTTGTATAACACTCTTTTTAATTACTATTGTTGCCAATTATTCTTTGCAAAAGTTATGAAGAAGGTAACAACAAAAAAGAAAAATGTGCGTAGCTGTTAACAGTAACAGCTGTTACTGACAGTTAAAATTTCCTTAAATTAATTTTGGTAATTTATGAAGTTCTTCTTCAAAACTTTACTATGAACAATATCTTATTGAATTATTATTTGAAGCTTGTATCTAATTTTTTTATTTATTAAAACGGCATCGAGTTGTCATCTTGTAATTGGACGTGAAAAATATTTTCTTTGTATTTTTTAAAGATTGGAATACATGCGTTTTATTGTATTGTACATTTATACTTATAACAGAGTAAACAAATGGAAATTATATACGCGCGCAAGTGGGAGTATTAAGATTAAAAGTTTTCTAATTATTATTATTATTTGATTAAAAATTCCTACTTTATTGTACAAAAAAAGGGAAGTAATCGTGAAATTAATTTTATTATTAACTACAAATCAGAAGTAAGAATTTAATGTGATTTGTTGTGTAATTCTAAAAATTTTCTTATATACTTGTATAACCGACCTATAAAAATAATTTGGTGTAATTATTGAAAATAAGATTATCAATTGTCAAGCGATTTACGTGTTTGTTAGGTTTGTCTTCAACTTATAAATTTACCATCATTTTGGGTTTTCTGCCTACTGTTTTTTTTAATGAATATATGAAATCAACCAAGAGTAAATTTAATGATTTATTCAAATTGTTTTCATTGCATTTTAATGATTAGTTTCTTTGTATCATTTATTATCGCTTCATCACATTTACATTAAGCATATTATTATTGTTATTAAAGAATATCTATAAATCTTTAGGGGACAGCAAAATTAAGGCCTGAAATCGTCCATTACTTAATTTAATAAAAGTTAAATTAGTTTAAAGATGCATCTCTGAAGATTATTTAGGAATAAGTATGTAGAACCCACCGATATATTAACATACGGTACAGCAATTAAGGGAGCTAATCCGGCTGGTGTAGAAATGGATTCTCTAATCCACCGATGTTGAAGGGAAGTATATTCTGCATTATGATTGGTCGGAGTCGGGTTGTGACCCGAAATATTTCCATTAGAAATCCGATGGTATTCTCTGTGAATAGTCCTGCTTCCTTTTTTTATACATTATAGATTTAAAAGACTAGAAGACCGTTGTCGATACAATGAGAAATCTTTTCATGTTTATACTTTCAGAAACATTTTAAACCGTTTTCTCATCTACATTCATTCATTTTATTTTTTTAATGCTTTCTCTTCATAATATTTTGTAAAGTGGTTACAATCATGTCCGATATAAATGTAATCTTTTGATCGTTCTCTACTGTGGTCGTTCCATTCCTGATAATCTACTACATTCGTTAATAAAGAAATTATATTCCCTGTTCAAAACAGGTAGGAATTCAAATGATTTTAAAATGTGTAAAATATATACGCCTACTTTCAACTGGTAATTCGTATACTTGTAATTTTTTAATGTCCTACTCTTACTTTAAGATTCGCACATTTTGTTTATATTTTAAAATGTGTAATTATTAACAAATTTTATGACTGAGTGGAGTTCTTATTTACAAATGAAGATTTTTTTTTTTTTTTAAGAAAATTCATGCGAAATTATAAAATAGTTTGACATAGTTCCTATGTCAAGATTTAAGAATGTGAGTATCAAAGAAATAGTCGGCCTCGATCTTAAAAATATTAATCATAACTGGTTACCCGTACGAAGTACGGGTAAAATTTTATTTTTCCCGGTTCTTAGCGTTATCCGACAAACACCATTAGGAGGTGACATTACTTTGTTTCTCTGTTTTTTTAATTTCTTAATTAAATTAATTTTATGTTTTTAATCAAGTAACCATAGGTAGGTGCAGGCCAGTCGCACATACAATAGCAGCGTCAGTGGCTGCGTTGATTGAACCGCCGCGCCTACATAGACGCACCCCTTAAAAAATCGAAATAAAAAAAAAACCGAAAATGATTTTTAGATATTTATCTGAAGAGTATTTGCAAGTTTCAATCTAGTGAATACCTCCTTTTGTACAGTCGGAAATGAGAAAAATTATCAATCATTGTACAAATTTGTTTTGCCTTTCTTCACACCTTTCAAGGTTGAATTTCGAAAAATCTAGAAATAATTTTTTATATATTTACATGAAAACTACACACACCAAAAATCAAGTTCATGTCTTCATTTGTTACCGACAACTTAAAAAAATAACCAGATTTAAAAAATCCTTTCTTAGTGTGCACTTATCACCGTAAGAAGATCACGTCAATTTATTGACGTGATCCTAGTAGTTAATGATGGGCATTGATGAATCAATCAGTCGGTCAGTATAAGTTACTTTATAGGTGCAGATTCACGCTAGCGTGCGTGCGTGCTTGTATGTTACGCATTGAAATAGCCGATATAGAATTATCGATGAATTATTATGAAATAGCCTTTTTTTAAATCGTTTTTCTTTGTTTTTTAATAAATATTTTATTTTCCTTCCTTTTATACAATAATTCCTGTATACTGGTTAAAGTAAATTAGCGTTTGTTTTCTCCTTCGGAAGGTTGACAGTTCTAGGCCTGGTTGTAACAGTTATACGTATTTTAAAGCTATTACTGGATTCTTATTACTATGTCTCCCGGTTGCAATTCTGTTGGATTTTAATTAAAACATTGTCTTGGTGATACAAATATTTAACAAGCTTCAAAAGACGCAAATGCCTACACGTCTCGATTCAACAAAACATTACATCCATGATATAATTAGAACTAACAAACCCTAATTCTTCAGTTCTATTTATAATAATGTTTCTTTTAAAAATGAATAAATAATAATTATGTTTACTTAAGATAAATATTCATTTATTATTCTCATCGTATTATTTATTTAATTCTCAATTAAACCAGAACAGTCGATAGAATAACTGCTTGTTAAAAATACGAAATTCTTTGATTAATAAGATAATTGCAAATACGCTGATAAACTATACTATAAAATTGTTGGTTTGAAATAAATTCTTTGATTAGTAACGTATAATTGTGAAGTATTTAGTTTATCATTCTAATTGTTATTTGATTTCTTTTTATCAGCGGCGAGTTTGTTCTGTAAAACAATTATTTAATTATAATCTTTATCATTTTTACGTACGGCTGAAGTAAATACAATAAAATTTTATTATTAGTTGTTAATGGTTTATAGAAAATAGATTTACATTATCTAACCCTCCTTATTAATTATCTATATTCGGATATTCAAAATGTTTGTTAATTCGCCAGGTTGTTTTCGATAAAGAAATCCAGGTATTTTTAAGGAATAATAATTATGAAATATATATATTAAAAGATTTGTAAATACGTTCTGTCATTTATTACAGCTTTGAATTTATTCTTTACATCATATTCCCACATTGGATGTTGAAATTTTATTCCTTTTCCAGTCACATAATTACGATTAATTCTTTACATTTTTACCTTTCCTGATTTTATGTTCATTGTTTACTAAGTTGACTACAAGAAATCTCTAATTCATTGGCAAACAGTCCTGTGGGAAACCCAGATTTCCCACTACACGTAATTTTTATTATTCCAATCAATTTCACTTTTCATATTCATTCACCAGTTTATCACAAAAGATGTGAAACATTATTGTTATATTTTTAACCTTCTAAATTGAATAGTTTAGCTTTTTTATATTTTATTAATATTTTTTTGAGCAGTCTTTGCTCGGTTGGATTTATTTATTTTTTATTTTTTTTTACCTCCGGAATCACCGTTAAGGTATGTCATCAGAGGATGAAATGAATGAATTGTAGTGTGTGTGAAAAATGCCATGCCTTACCGGGATTTGAACCCGGGACCTCCGGGATGAAAGGCCGAGACGCTACCACTCGCGCCACGGAGGCCGGCTTGCTCGGCTTGTACTGAGACTACGTTATCAGTACAGTCCTTATTCTTACAGGACGTCCTAATTATGAGTGAATTAAAGGGAAAATAAATAATGTATTTCTCGGAAAATGTAACTTGCACATTCTTTAAAATGTTCAGATATTAGTAATAAAATAACGAGACAAAAGATTACATCAAACTATATGATAACTAAATTTAACTTTAAATCTGTTCGTGTTTGTATGCACAGAAAATGTTTCTAATGAAACCTGTCATCAGCAACATTTCTGAATATTAAAAATATTCTATAACATGTACATTTTTGAAAACCTCACTCGTGTTAATGTTTCCTTTTTTGTTTCAGGCATTGTATTTGGTCAAGACGATTCTTTTTATTTTACAAAAAATCCTGAAGATATAACAGTAATTAATGGTGAACAGGCGATATTAGAATGTGCTGTTAGCGTAGATAAAGGAATAATTTATTACTGGCAACATAAAGGTGTTCCTATCGTTAACACGACACGTCGCCTTCAGGTGGGTTCTAACTTGCTGATACGAAGAGCTGATCGCAAGATTGATTCTGGAGAGTATTCTTGTATCGCAACCGATGTTACTAGCGGTTTCTCGTTGACTAGTAGACTTTCTTCTGTCGCTGTGCAATGTAAGTAGATTCTTTTTATAAAGTTAGAAAAATAGTTTTCTGCCGTATGTTTTATTATTATGTGTTCTTGTTAATAGATTTAGAGATTGTTTTTCCTTTAAAATTTTATAAATTAAATTTAAATAATATTATAATGCTAATATTTAATTTAGCCCGGTTACTTTTAATTAAAATATTTAAGATTACTATATTGTATTTAATTTGCTACACTGTACGTAGTATTTACTACTTGACTCAGGATTTTTTTAAATTGTTAAAAAAAATTTTTATTTTTATTTTTTTTAAATTATTAATAAAAAGGATTTTAACAAGAAAATTGTAATCTTTTGCCAGAATAAATCACTACATATATTTATTTATTTTACTTCTTGTATTATTTTGTTTTTGCAAGTGAAAATAATTGTTGGAAGCATCGTACTCTCTGATCACATACAACAATGAAGTGATAACGCGAAAGAATTAAAATGTGGAAACATGGGAACAAATCATATAATAATGTTTCATATGAAAATAGTAACTTATATTTTGTTCAAAATAGTACTTAATTTCGTACTTATAATTGTGCGATTTATTTAATCAGTTACACGAATTTAAGAGTAATAATCTGGGTTTGTTTGTTATTTGATTATCGTTTGGTTTCGGTTATTAATTATCAATCGATTTCTTGTAGTGGTAAGCTACGAAATATACTAATAAAAATACACCATTCTTTAACAAGATGTGATACATCAGAGTTTTATACATGTTTCAGCTGAACTGAATAAATGGAATTATAAATTTTACTAAAATAATTCAGTCATAGTTTTTTTTTTTGTTTTTAATTATTATTATTAATTTTTTTTAAGTTTATAATTTAAAATTGTAAACTATTGTAGTTCGTTATATTTCTGATTTTAATGAAACATGATGTTTTTTAACCAGATATGTTTTGACTTGAGAAAATTTATCAAACGTAAAAAATAATTAAATAAAAAAATTCCTTCGGTTAGAAAAAATGTATCGACCTTTTTCCATTTCTATAAAAAGATTATACTACTGTTAAAAATCCTATCTTATTTTTGCTGTTCGTAGTAAGAAGAAACAAAGTAAAAATTTATCGTATTTTTTTTTTTTTGCTTTTACATTCTTGAAACGATGATAAATATAATGTGTTTGAAACAAATAAATAATAATTGATATTTGAAAAAATAATTTTTCTTAGAAGTTGTAGAAAATCTCTTAAAATGGATATCTGAAATTCGGAGTTTGTCTACTTTAACGATTTGTCACATATTAGAAAAATATGCAGAATTTTTTAAAAATAAAAATTGATTTCTGTAAGCTGTTAAAATCCATTTAATCTCACGTTAAGAGTATTAACAGATGCAGTACTGGCATAATTTCTAGGCTGCCAGAATTAAAAGAAAAGAATTAATAGATTGTAATCTTTTCTACATCAATAATCACAACAATTTTGTTGTAGTATGTCTTTATTTTCAACAAAAAAATTACAATAGAATTACAAACCAATATTGTAATTATTGTTTTTCTACCCTACAAAACTATGAACAGTACAGTATATGTTATTTTTTCATTACGAATACTTAGTCATAATTAGTTTCTGTATTTAATTTCATAAAAAAAAGAAGGATAATATTTTAAATAAATTATATTGTATCCCAGGTCAATCCGCCTTTGCATTCTTCTATCTCACTTTTCTTTTGAAACAGATGAAAAATGCAAAGAGAATTTCGATCTGGTGATCGGTTAGACCTGTTCCGGGAGATGACATAAAGAATGCTGACGATGACCACGGTGAGGCGGATCTTTTTGATATAACCTTATCTTTGTTATTCTTCACTCCTTTCTATCTGTGGAATTTCAATTTGAGTTAGACTGCCGGAGATGCGGGACGGGTCGGGGCGACCTGTTGCCTGTGAATACTATCTATATCTACCACACCTACCTGAACCCCCTGCGCCTTACCTCATCACTGTATTCCGACTCCCAGGCCACCCTAATTAGGGCGCTTCATCATTGTCTTAACTACGAGTATATCAAGAATCCCCTCTCGACGCAGTTTAATTAATACTCCATTAAATTATCTTATTTTTTATATATTATTTTATTGTTAGGTCCGTTTGAACAGCGGTTTTGAATTTGGTTGTTTTAGTGGGTTACGTGGAACGTATGTGTTGTGATCCACCTTTATTTATCTTTTATAATTAGATCTATATATCTCTCAAACGGAAAAAAACTATTTTTTTTATTTTGATAGTATTAATTTATTATTAAATGAATTTTAACTTCTTTTTTATTACCAGGCATACAATTTTCTTGCATCGTTTTAAGAAAAATTGTTTAATAATAGAAATTTAGTTGATTATTTATATGTTCGTTTTTGACAACCTATAAAAAAAAATGAAATCAGTAAAATCAAACGGTATTTTTAATTCATGATTTCGTCTAGTTTTTATTATTATACAGATTGTTACTACTAAAACTTTACAGGCATGTTTCTCTGATTAAAATGATGAAATAAATTTATATAAACATTTTGCATTCGAGTTACGGCTAAGAAAATACTTTGCCATAATTTCTTTTCCAACCTTAAAAAGAGACTGTTTTAAAATTTGATGAAAATAAATTATCGGTCAAATCGGTTTTTTGAAATGGAAATTTAAATCCAGTATTTCCGAAAAATTGAAGTTAAAAAACATGTTTTAGATTTTGGTGTAATCTGACTTTATTAAATTTTCAATAAACAAATAAAACGGTGTGGCATCCTCCGAGACCACTTTCTATTAATAATAATAATAATACATGTTTTATATAATAAAATAGTATTTTAAAATCGTGTTATAAACTGTCGTAAATTGCAAAATAAAATTGTATGATATATATGTACATCGTTTTTCTGATGAAAGTAGTAAAAATAATATTTAAAAAACAAGTAGAATAGAGAAGAGTGTATAATAATGCTGAAAGGCATCATGAAACAATTAATTTACTATTTGTCAGGAGAAGATATACCAGTGACATCATATTGAAATAAATCACTTTAATTCTCCAAACTGCAGGTTTTTTTTTTACTGGCTTTATTGTGCCGTAATCTACCCATCGCTCATAGTTCATATAATCTCGCTTTAAAGTCCTAATAATGTTGTCGGTACTAAAATACGTGAAACATAGCCGTATATTAAACGTGAATAAAATTTTAATAGACGCTTCTTTCGGTAAATTTCCTGATAATTTGTGAGTTATTTTTTCTTTTTTGCAAAAATCTGTGATAACTTCTAAAATATTATAATAGATAGGAAAAATCCTTTCTGTTCAATTTCATCTAATAGTATTTTTGAAATCGATTCACTACAAAAAAAAAAATTATTGATTCACAATTTAGTATTGAAGAGTTATTTAAATTATTTAATTTAGTTTTGAAGAGTTATTGCAGAGTTTTTAAGTTTGATATTTGCTAACATTGTACATTATTAATAGGAAAAAGATAAATTGTAATGAATGATTTTAATTTAAATGATTTTAAAATAAAATTATTTTATTTACGTAAATAAATGAAAAAATTAAACATGCAGACAACCGATACCGTATTTATTTATCGATCATTGTAAATATTATCTTCTCTATTACCGTTTGTGACGCAGCTGTAAATCAGTTTGTTAGTAGGGTTAATTTCTATTGTTACATATAGAGTAGAGTAAAGCGTACATACTGATCGTTTATACAAATGCATTATCGTGTCAGACAAGATGGCTGTGATAAGTTGAATAGTTGATTCGCCAACCCCGGGAATTTTCTTAGCCGACTTCGTCGTTCATTGTTCTTTCTTTAAATGATAATCCTAGTCGGCTTGACATGACGTGAGACCGACAGCCTTCTTTCTAGTCTAGATATCAACTACTTTGTATGAAAACCGGTTTACGTATAAGTAAAGGAATTTATATGTATATTACTCCTATAGTGTCATTTACTTTACTTAATTTTATTACCGCAATAAATTTTTATCTTTAACTTCCACTATTATCAAAAAAAAAAAAAAAGAAGATAAAGTTCAATAAAAACCATACATTTATGTACATCCTTAAAGTAAAGAGTCCTACAGTAGAAAGACAAAGCGAATTCATCAGGATAATCTTAACGTCGGATTTATAATTATTTATATTATACAAAAGGAAAAATATAAATTACTTCTATTTTTTTCATTCTAATAGGTTAATGAAGAACATAGATAAGAATTTTATTTTTTGTAGTCTGAACGACACTTTACTTGTCCTAGTCCACACAAGCCAGAGTACTCGTTGAAACTGATGCGAAGTATGCTGCGCGACATTTCAATAATATTTGAGATTTAATTTTTATGACGGGATTCATGTCGTAATAAAATGATAAACCGTGACTAGAAGGCGTCCTTAGAAACGAAGAAACAAGATTAGAATACTAACTTTTTTGTGCTTATCGTCTGATGAAAATGCTTTTTTCTTATGTGTGTATCTTTGTCTACGAAGGCAAATACGTTCGTTCATATAAAGTATTGTTTATTGCACTTTTTTAGGTTTTTTTCCCGCAAAACAAGATTAATTATTTCACGGAGTGGCATAACTGCAGAGAAGAGAGGGAAGTACAAATTAATTTTTTATATATATATATATATACGTATACTAGGCGGGAAGGGCGAGCGAAACGAGCCCTGATCGTCTAGCTAGCGGGCTTCGCCCCGTGGACCTTGAAAGCCTGAAAAGCTCTCTATCCTTCAACGTTTCTCTCGTTCTTGCTGTAGACGAATTTATCTCTTTTTTCAACCTTTCCATTACCCTAGAATATTCTATACCTCGAGAGGAAGGCAGAGAGTTGAAAATCAGATATGTTATAAAACGCGTCGTCTATTATATTTACATTGAAAAACAACATCAAAAATATTATTAGATAATCGTTGAAGAGGAAACATTCATGACCTCACTGCCAAGAGAGGGCTAGATCCTTGAGCTATGGCTTAAAACCTTCTCTGGGATAATAGGAATGTATCCTGAATATCTAAAAGCAATTGGTTGGTTGGTTCTCGCGTCGAGCTGTTGCAAACAGTCAGAACCGCCACAAAGTTTCGCATTTATATATATATATATATATATATCCAAGAACCTGAATAACTACTTTACAATGTATCTCAAAGTATAATAAAAAAATATATATATATATATACAAATTATGTATTTCACGTCGTACTTCTTATCGTATGTTCGAGTTGATTGATGGAGCGGACAATTAAGGACGGCGTATGATTATTTTGAAACAGCATTTTTGACGTTTAAAGAAGTCTTCGGATTAATGATGAATACACACTGTCACAACTTAGTTATGTTCTAGCTCACTAGATTGATAATTTGATAATTAAAAAAGAAAAGCAATTAACTGGAATGCAGCAACAAACAGGCGTATTATTGTAAAACTAATTAATATTATTGTTTTTAATACTTTTTTTTTTTTTGTAATAAATTCGTTTTTCAGTTCAAAAAACTAGTTGATCAATGATTTTTTTTTTTCAGAAAACATGGTATAGGTAATAAAACACTGGTATGGGTAATATTAACACTGTGCGGCACCCGGGGAAAGAGTGGATAGCCCCCACTCGGGTGGTGCGGCATGCCGAGGTGTGCCGTTCCGACTGGGGACTCCACATGCCCCGACTCTGGGGACTGGATGCGGTTAAAAGCAAGATCCAATCCCAAACCAGGAGAAGGAGAAGAAAAAAAAAGGAAAAAAGAGAAAGAAAAGAAGTCCCTGATCCCAAAGAGATCCAAGAAGTTCAAATTTGATTGAAAATTAATAAAAATTGAGAACCCTGTTCAGATCCTGTTTCCCACTGTAGCATTCCACTACAGTGAGTTGTTCCCTTCTGGGTTGTGCCATACTTAATTGGAGGTCCGACCCTGAGGGAACAAAAAAAAAAGAAAAAAGATAATATAAGTACACATTTCATCAGAACCGTGTATCATTAATCAAAATAATTAGAATATGATATTATATGAGTTTACACCTTTGAAGTAGAGCAGGAAGGGTGTCATTACATCATTACCCTGTAACATTAGTATGCTCTCTTCAGTTTTTCCAGTGCTTTGTATAACAGCTGTTGTTGAGTTTGAAGGGTTTAATGTTTCTTGGCGAGCAAAAGTTAGAGGACGATTACCATTCGTATGTATATAGAAATACTATTATATTATAGAAATACTACTATCTATCGTTATTTTTGTTTTATATTTCGTAAAAAGAGAATTATCTGGAACGACAAAAAAGATTAATTGCAAATAATAATTTTATGTATTTAAAGTGAAAAGAATTCTTTTATTATACTAATGTTATACCTGCAAAAGTAGACTACTTTAAAAAGCCGCGATGCGTTTGTGATGTGAATTTAAAGTCGACTGAATATTTTTAAAATAAAATCTCCAGATAAAAAGTAATTCAGACCAGTGCCGGCACGTTAGTAGACTCTGTCTTTTCTCTTTCTTTCTAACTGAACGTCTTTTTCTCTCTTTACATTTGTTGTTTTTACCTATTTTAACAGTGGACTTGCAGTAGAAAAAAAGACAATGGCTTTTCTTTGATGGACAGTCATTCCCAGTCAGAACACGTTTCAACATTATTATCAAGGTCGTGGAATTACGAGACAGTATTCCATCACCTCTTTGTCCGGTCATTTTTTTGTCTGTCACGAATTGCACTAGAATTAAAAAAAAATATATATATATTTTCGGTTATTAAACGCATTAATTACATAGAAATTTAATCATCATTTAACCCGTGAATAGAGTTTAATCATTAAAATAGATTAAAAATTATGTCATTATTTTGTTTTTTTATTTACTCGAATATCAATCGCTAATTAATTTTACCAAAAGGGCAATTGGATCATTATGGAGGAAAATCTCTTGCTTCCTCCGACAATTAACTTTGGATTGTATTGAATGACTAAATGTATTAGATTACAGTCCTTTATTATACGCTAAAGTTAAAATTATATTTAATATTAATAAATAAATATTTCTATCCATAATTTTTAATATAGCTATCGTAAAACCAATAGTACTATGTCAGAGAAATGCTGAATTATGCATAAAAATACATATTATGTTAACAGCATGTTATAAAAATTTTATGCGAAATTGAAAACTATTCATGATATAGGCCTTCATTTTGGCTCTCTTAATGTTAACAATACAATCTCATTTTAATGAGATAAAATGAAATATTAAACAAAATTTAATTATTAAGTAAAATTGAATTAATTTAGTAAAATGTACATAATTATTAATTTTTAACAGTTTTTGATCTTAGAAATTGTTAGATTGAGGGTAATACAATGAATATTAACCCTCAATTAAGATAGGTGTAGAAGAACCTACCCCTATCTCCAGACTATACAGTAAGTCTTATTCATTGTCTCTAATTGTAGGATCAGAAATATTTATCTGAAATGTTTAATCGATATTTATTATTCATTTCGATTAATATTAACTAATAAACAAAAATTTAGTAAATAAATTCCTTAATGTAAATTCTTTAATGACATCACTGGCTGGAATTAGCTGGCCGGGATTTAGTCTTTTTGAGTGTGATTCATAGGGTTGAAAAATATTTACTATGTATATAACGCAATTTTTACGCTAGTTATTTGTATTCTGTTTCACTATATCTCAAACTTCCATCCGTCTCTTTGTAGAGTTTCATTTAAAAAAAAGAAGTTATTATTATGGATTTCCGCTGGCTCAATCCGCTACTTCTTTCTCTTCAAAAGAATTCATTTCTCACTCCCATAAGTCATTAAAATTATAATCATTATTTTTTTCTGAATGCTTATCGATCCACCGTACCATTTTTATTTTTAATATTTTATAATCTGCAACAAAATTTACATTGAATGACAATTAAAATTGTTATTCTATAATATCTTCTCTTCAATAAAAATACTTTAAGCAAAAGGATTTTTCCTTTGAATTTCTATGATATTCGTACAGGTTGAAGAGATTTGTAATCCAAATTTCTTGATAAGGAGTTTAAAATTTGAGCAGATTTAATTGATTTTTACTACCTTTAATCATTACTGGTAAAGTGGCGCATAGGGGAATTATATCTACGAAAACATTCATTCCATCATATGTGTGTAGTACATGCATTCTTGAGTTCGCGTACTGCCACCGTAAAAGCCGAAGCTCCTTAATATAGATATTAAATAATTTTATTGATAAAATTTTGATGATCTTCACGCATGTTGATCTTCTAAAGAAATGGTATTATTACATTATCGAAAGCCTTTTTCCAAAATATAAACCTAGGAAAATTTCCCAGTTAAATTTTTGATACGTTTCTATTACGTTTTTCAAAGTAAATAACACGTCAGTACTTGAACTAACACATTAGATCTTAACTGAAACTCATTAGCTGTTCAAAAATCAAGAATCCGGTATTACCGACGTAGATTAGAGAAGACTTTGGTGACAGTTTTTAAAATATATATATATGTAGAAATAATTACTTGGATTGCAATCCAACGTTTTTTAAACATAAGATTTGTGTATGTCTAAGAAATTATTTTCATTATAAATCTCCCATATATACTCTCACAAAAAGATATTAATGGATTTATCTGTTTTATTTTCATTTCTCCATATCGTATTCTATTACTGATCAAGAATTTAACTTATTTTTTATTTATTTATTTTCTTGCTTGATGAATTCACTATAGAAACTTGTATGTGAGAATATAGAAGTGAAATTTTGTAACGTAAGAAAAATGCCATGCCTGACCGGTTTTCAAAGCCGGGCTCTCCGGATGAACGGCCTATACGCTACCACTCCGCCACGGATATCGGCAATGCAATTTTTTTTTTTTAAAAAAAACTTTATACAAAAGAATTTATGTTCAAGTTAAATTGAATAGAAATGAACTCGAGTCCCGGAGTATTTTTCACATTCAGAAGGAGCCTAAAAAACTGGTTATTACTTTAAAACGCAACACCGCGTTTTTGATGTCTGCGTAAAGAGTTAAATTTCAATGTTATTTTGTAATTCCTAGTCTCTTTACATTTTCATTTTTAAATCATATTACGTTTATCACCTTCTTTTAATTAAATAAGTTAATAAATATAAAAAGAAATATTCTTGTGATTTTTTTTTTTTAATGAAAAATGTTATTCTACATATGTGTAATGTAAACAAATTTGTAATTTCTAATTCTGGCGAGGTATACGTGAACTTGCTCGTATAAATACACTTAAACATACGTGCATATTTATAAATATATATATATATAGTATATACGTGTGTGTGTGTGTGTGTGTGCGCGCGCGCGCGCGTGTGTGTGTGTGTATATGTAAGAGAGGTATGTAGTAAATGAAATACGACTAAAACATTGCTACAGTCTGTTTCCATTTTTAGAAGCCCGTTTTATCAAATATTCAGAACTAATTTAGTTAGTTTATTATATGCAGGATATACAAAAATAGTAAAAATTTATAAGAGGATATCATCTGAATCTTTCATTGCAGTTTAACAGTTTCCACTACCTTTCTCACATATCGTTTATAAAATTTTTATGTAAGGCGTAATAAATAGGGTGTCCCAAAATTAACGCAATATTTGAATTTTCCGCCATTTTTGTAGTAAATTGTTGGCAACCCTGAAAAAAGGACAATTTGATAGCTGAGAGTTTAGGGTTAGTAAAAATGGAGCGTTATACGATACAACGTGTTTTCATTATTGAACAGTATTTAAAAAATAATGAAAGTTTGGCGGCCGCAGTTCGAAAATTTCGTACAAAATATGGTCAAAATAGTGTTGTAACCTCGTCAACTGTAAAAAGATTAATTGAAAAATTCAGGGAGACTAGATCAGTTGGAGACGCTAAACACACCGGTCGTCCAAAAACAAGCCGTTCAAATGTTAATATCGAAGCAGTGCGTGAGAGTGTTGGTGAAAACCTAGGAACATCAGTTCGGCGTCGTGGACAAGAATTGCAAATTTCAAGAAGCTCTGTTCAGCGTATACTCACAAAAGATCTGTGTATCTATGCTTACAAAATTCAAGCATAAACACAACTGATTCCTAATGACCATGGACAGCGAAGAGAGTTCGTGGAATGGATTAATGAACATCAACAAGTAGATGCTGATTTTTCGAGCAAAATCATTCTAAGCGATGAAGCACATTTTCACCTAGACGGCTTTGTTAATCGCCAAAATTGCCGTGTTTGGGGTTCGGAGAACTCACATGTGATTGTCGAACAACAGATACACCCACAACGTGTCACTATTTGGTGCGGATTTTGGGCTGGAGGTATCATTGTATCGTACTTTTTTGAGAATAGAGCTGGTCAAGCAGTAACTGTTACTAGTGCTTGATATCGCGACATGATAAAACAGTTCTTTCTGCTGAAATTGGATGCTATTGATGTGGTTTCAACAAGACGGTGCCAAATGTCATACAGCTCGTGAAACAATTCAATTACTGCATGAGACATTTCCTGATCGTGTACTCTATATGTAGGTCTACGTCAACAAGCCCAAAACCACCCGTGCATTAAAAAATGAAATTAAACGCTGAATCAACGAAATTCGGCCACAATTCAGAAATGTCATGAAAAATTTCGACGAAAGTGTGCCAGCAATGCCGTGGAGGCCAGATGTGTTATTCCATAAATAACCCTATCCTATGTACTTTATGATTCATTAAAAAAAATAACAATCTAAAGAATAAAAACGGTGTTTTCTATTTAATTCAAATCTTGCGTTAATTTTGGGACACCCAATAGACATTATCAAAAAGTTTTTCTGAATTCTGTTCCTTCTGATCTTGATTAAGAGATCTTGTTTTTTTTTTTAATCTTTTCATGAATTAACAAATTTAACAAATTAATTTTGTAATTTTCTAGTTCTGTTCCAGGCAAATTAATTTGTGTTCCTTATTACAGTGTAGAAATCCGAATAAGTAATATTAATTTAATTTATAATTTTGTAAATGAAGTCGATCACTCTGTAATTTTGGCCTACACATTTAAGGTGAAAAAGATAATTTATTGGTCAGCAAGGAAGGAACTCGGCTTATTACACATCTTTAGAGCTTTAAATAACCGTTGACGATTATTTGACTTTACTATCATATTAGCATTTAAGCATAACAAGCATAATCATACAGATTTGTTGTTATATTATTAAATGTTATATTTTTTTGTTTTTAGATATATTTAAAATAGAATATAGAGTATTTATGAACTTAACGTAATAATTTGAATGTATTATTATGTTAGATTGACAGTGGTGTTTTAATTTAAAATTTAAATAATGATACGTTTTAATACGAGAATATTATTATGAAAATAAAAAATAAAATTGCAACCCCCTTAATATAAAGTAGACGAAATATTAACGCAATTTTATGTATTTGGCATAATCAAATGATTATTATTTGGAAAAGAACAGGTATGTAAATAAATAAAGAAGGCAATATAAAAATACCTGTTTGGTATTTTGTTCTGGAGACTATTCCATGTGAATCGAAGTTTGCTGAGTTGTTAAAATTCCATAGCTAATATTTTTAATGGGATTAAAGCTTGTATCGGATTTTTTTAGTTATAAACTAAAATTGTAAACTATTTTTTTCCTAATGTTTATAAGTTAGATAATTTGTTGAATATTGTATCCTTGCCAAGTTTTAATGGAAATTTATTTTCATACTTTTTTGTGTATAAGTAAAAATATTATCGATTGAATAATTTACTTAAAGCATATTTGATGGAAATAAAATAATTAAATTAGGAAAAAGAATAATTTAAATAAAATAGGTTTATGTTTATATTTTGCTAAGGTGTTAAGTGCAGCCATTGCGCGCACTTTAAATATTTTGTAACATAATCAATGCATTAAAGGTAGTATATCTTAAAAATGGGTTACTGTCTTCTCGTGAGTTTTTTTAAATTTGTCGGGTACTAAAAAAAAAAGAACAAAACAATTTAAAAAAAAACAACGGAACTCAATGATTTTGTGATGTAATGCAATATGAGGTAATGTAAAGATAACAGTGTTATTTAATTGTGTTAATACTTTTTTTTTGCAATGTATTTGTTCAGAATTTCACCATTTTAAAGTCTACTGCATTTAAATAAACACGTACCCATAAATAATGGAAAAGATTGTAGTTGCATTAGCAACATAGATTCTTTTACAGACCTCATACTTTCCTACTTATCTAACATTCCCTGAAGTACAACTGCATTGTTTCTCAACAGTTAATGAAGCGTCGCATTCGTCTTAATGAGAAATTTATCTTTCTTTTTAGAACTCGGTTTAATACCCTGTTATTATTTACTGTTGTGAAACTACTACTTACTATGATAATACATACATAATGTAAAACATATGGTTCATTAAAATATGGTATTTTATTGTAGTTGAAAACTCATTCTTTTTCAAATGGTCTTGTTATTCAAACCGCTTCTCGAAGTATTGTAAAAATATAATTTTTTTTTTTTTTTTAAATAATCGAAACACTGAATCTTTATACTATCTCTTAACAATGTTATAGAGCTATTATAATTGTGTTAACAAAAATATCAAAATTTAATGCTTGTAAAACTAATCTTTTTTGCATCAAGGAGTCTGTAACACTTCAAGAGAAGTTTTGCCTTTCGTGAGAAGTATTATAGTTTTGTATACCCCGCAATTTATCTGTTTGTTATATTATTTTAGTTTATTATAAAAATTGTTTTTTTAGTAATTTTTTTTTAAAGGGAAAGTTTATATTTAATAATTTATTTCTATAAAGATTCCTTCTTTAATCTAGACAGATATATCAATAGAAAACTATTTACTTGTTCACCTATTAAACAAAGAAAGAGCTTATCAGCCGCAAAAATAAATGTTTTAGAAAATATGAAATAGAACATTTCAATGAAGCAAAACCTTAGTGAATTTAACTAAATCAGAATATAATAAGATAAATAAGAGAATAAAAGCAAAGATGAAAGGCAAGCACCGGCCTGATATATGTACGATGTTTCTACCGCAGAGGTGTATGTTTATTATAGGTCATAGAACTTCTTGTCTGCCTGATTCTCTCTTTAGTCGTTTCAGTGTGTTGTTAATATGCATTTCATTAACTAAAGAATTTGATTAGCTTTTCGAATTAGCAGTTATACTTTGCTTTGAATAGGTAGATGGTGGACCGGACGGGAATGGTGGTCGGCATTGCAGTAAAAAGCTGTTAATGGAAATCGGTCACGTCTGTCTTATTGTAATTACTAAGACAAACGGTCGTAAAGTTCTCGTGAGAATGGCGATCGACCGTAAACATCAATTGACACGCCGACATCGACGTCGTCGCTGTTAAAAAGAAAGATATTTCTTATAAAATTTACATGCAATAACTTTTCATTTTTTATTTAACATGTTACTTTCTGCTTGTCAGTTCATTATAATAATTTAATTAGAAACACTCCCACTGTCTGTTTATTTGTATTTGTATACTTTTTTCTGAATATTGTTATTTTCGTTACAAATTGTAAATTTTTGATTTGTTTTGTGTTGTCTACACTAAAGTAATTTAGAATTTCATTACAGGTTGAAGTGTTTTAATAGCTTGTATGTCCATAACGACTAAATTTATACGTGATTCACTAACAGGTATTTACTTTTAAAATGAAATTACTTTTATTTTTTAAACACCTTATGAAACATAATGAATAGCTATTTCATTATGAACTTAATTATTATTATGTTTACACAGGTTTTAATAATACAGTAATTTGATCGTGAAAAAATGTTGAAAATGCATTAAAGTTATTGTGGTTATTTGATTCTTAGTAAACGTAACTATAATTCAGCACAATCTAAGTTGTTTCTTTTCATAATACAAGTTTTTATTCCACGAGTACATAAAATAGATCAGTATAATTTCAACCTAACACATATTACATCTATTAATGCAATTAATTATTATTAGTTTTAAATACAAAGATTAATGCTCCTTTTCAGATTTTGTTTTTACATATTAATGGTGTAGACCAGATTTTCTTCCTTTCATCATTCCGCTTTCTGTTCCGACTACTTATAATATTTATTTTTCTTCAGTTTAAAATTTCTCTTAAAATTTTCAAATAAATTGTAAAATCGCCGTACTTTACTGTTCATATAAAATTAGTAAAGGAGACGCAATCTGTGAAGAGTTTTCATCGGATATTTGAAACATAACTACATTATTAGACAGTATTTATTAATGTTAAATTTTCGTTTTCTTTCTTAATATATATAAAATTTGCTTATTTAAAAATTCTGTTTAATTCTTTTTATTGAAAAACTCTTTATATCTTACTTAAATGATATTTCGACTGAAATTTTTAAAAGTATATGGAAACGTTTTTCTCGTGAATGACCGCAGTAATTATTTCATTTTTTCTCGGTAATCGTTAATTGCTATGCAGCCATATGCTATATTCAAAGATTATTTTTAGAAGGTAAGACTAAACTTTAAAAAGGATGATTCTTCTTTATTAATGAGAGAACTTTCAAGTACACATCTATATGCTAAATTAATAACAATTGCGTAAGTTATTGCCAAACCATTTCTTTCTATGGAATTGATGTTTTTGTTATACATTTTTAAAAGAGTATGAGCAGTTTCATTGGTACTTCATTGGTACAAACCACCAGCTGTTTTAGCGAATAATGTTTCTACTATAATTCTGCAATCATTATAAACGTAATAGTAATTGTACTATTTTTTTTTTTTTTTTTTTTTTTTTTTTTTTTTTTTTTTTTTTTTTTTTTTTTTTTTTTTTTTTTTTT
>JAAAKQ030487591.1:0-16004 GCA_010016005.3 Zanna intricata
TAAATAATTTAAAAAATCAAATATAAAAATTACAAATTTTTGTTTTTATCATTTACTGAGTAACTATTCTGTATATTTGCAGTATTCTACAAGTAGATGGTAATAGTTTAATGATACAGTATGTTTTTCAGTAACACAAAACACTGTCACAGAAGAAACAATGTAACTATTAATAAACAAGAGAAAAACAAACAAAAATAGAGAAAAGAATAATCAGAAAAATGTAATAGGAAAGATTAAAATTATACTGTATATATAGATTAAAAAAAGATAAAATCATACAACAATCCACTATTAATAACCATAAATAAGGGATTCTAATGAAAATAACTTTTAAAAAGTAAGAAGAAAAATAAAAATGAAACATTAAGATAAAAGAGTCTAATAAGCAGAGGCCACACTGTGATGAAGGTGAAAACCATAATAAGTACTGTACTATTGACAACCACAAGCAGTTCTCTTCCTTTTGTCTATTCTTTTAAAAACTTTAATAACTGAAAGTAAAAAGGAGGAAAAGTAACTGCTAACATTTGTTTCATTAACTTTCATTTTTATTTTATAGTAATTATTACACGACTGACCAAAAAGAAGTGTAATGTATTCAGGGTGTGTGTACTCGTATGTATGTTTATCCCACCATAGCAGTGGTTAAATGTAAAACAAATAAATGTAGTGAAACGGATGAATCGATTTAGATGAGATGAATGAATAGTGTCTGAATAACTCACTCAACGCTTCATTCTGAACAATTCGGAAACCTTGTATCTCATATGTGTGAAGTTGTTGTCTTACAAGTTGTTTTTACATGACTGCTCTCTCTCTTTATCTGTTTAGCCTCCGGAACTACCATAAGGTATTACTTCAGAGGATGAATGAGGATGAAGTATATGAATGTGAATGAAATGTAGTCTTGCACAATCTCAGGTCGACCACTCCTGAGAAGTGTGGTTAATTGAAACCAAACCACCAAACAACAAAGGAGTATATTGTATTTAGAGTGTATATATGATCATTCCACCACAGCAGCTCAACAGCTGAACTGATTTAGATGTATAATCTCACACTGTAATCCTTATATTATAGGCTATGTATATAGCCTATGAACAATGTAACATAAGGATTATATATGTGTTAAAAAAATCTAAAAAAAAAAAAAAAAAAATATACTAATGCAAAATTGTCATCCACACACTCTTTAATTATCCTGTATTAGTAATTTTCTTATATTAAAGATCAATGCTTGTCAGAGCAATGGTTTTTTATGTCAGTCATGATTTTTTAATATTTATCTCTTACATTCTATTATGAAAGTAATAAACATTTTATAGTAATAATAATAATAATTATATATATATATATATATATATATATACCAACGTTTATACTATAATCTCTTCTATAATATCTAAATGTACACCTAAGTTTACCTAAAGTTATTTTGATAATATAGTTAAAGGTTGCAGAATATAATTATGTAATAATCTACAATAAGTGTATTTCTATATGTTACATGTCGCAATATAATTTCAATAATTCTCATAGTGATAACATACTGTTTACTTACTTATATACTGTAACAGTACTGATGTACAGTAACAGTATACAGACATACTGTTACTGACATTACTGTAACAGTACTGATGTACAGTAACAGTATACAGACATACTGTTTCTTTAGCGATAGCATCACTAAAGATTTGTTTGTTTAAAACAGAAGTGTTATTTAAAACAAAGTTCATGAAAAATTCAAATAGTTAAATCCATTTAGTGACAATGAACCAAAAAATGCCAATATTGGAGTAACCTCTAAGTATTACTACCAGCTAAGAATTGAGTTCCAGGTTTTTCTACAATAACATCTGATAACAAGGTTTTTCTACAATAACATCTGATAACATGCTTCTTTCTAAAAAAATACTTAACCATTCTATCTGATCTGGTACAGAATAGACATGATGTCATGACCAAATAAGATTAATTATGTGGAATAAGTCATGACAATTATAATATTTTATGCTCATTTTACTGATTTATAAATAACACTTAAAAATTAAGAGACATTGCAATTCAACAAATTATCATTTTTATCAAGAGGATTGGAGATATACTGCATTTAAAAAAAAATATAAACTTGCTAACAGTAAAAATTTATTATTGAAAATTTTTCACCTCTCAGTGTAGCTATAACATGGTGATAATAAATTAGCTCAATAAACCCATAATTATTGCATTTTTTTTTTTTTTTTTAATGAATAGGATGTCCTATGAAAAAGTAGTTAAACTTCAGGAATGCATTGAATAAGGCAATAAATATGTAAATAATTTCACATAGAAGAAATTTGAATTTTTCAGTTATGGTAGCTGAAAAACTTTTTCCAGGCTTCTACTAAAAATATATTGAATTTTTTGGTTTTAAGCATAAACTGGCTTCAAGAATTAAAAAAAAAATAGAAAATGGGTACCAAAGCTTATGATTAATATTATAATGCAACAAATTGTTTTTTATTAAAACTCATTAAAAACTGTCATAAAAATTTCCACTTTTTCATTTTTAGATTAAACAAATCTTTTTAATTCCATTAATAAACCTAAAAAACTTAATAACTCAATATGTAGAGAATATTTGTTAGAAAATTGATAAAAAATCAAGCATTAAAAAAAAACTCCCCTTCTAACAAAAAAACGAACAAAAGAGAAGAAATTATCATAATTCTAAACTTAATAAAAAAAGTCATAATTGATCTTTAAAACAAATCAAAACAATTTAATTGTAACGTAAGAAATATTTGTTTAATGATGGTGCCTCAGCTTTAAGTCAGCTGTTGAGGAACGCAATTTTATAAAATTATTCTAGTCAAAATATATTTAAAAATCACAAATCTCCTTGAAATGAGCAACCACAGAAACGCGCCCAGTATAAATTTACATTTATAACAGAAATGTGTATTTTCAGGCCTGGTTTTCATTGTTTACAATGAAAAAAGAAGCTGATGAAACCATTTGTGAAATACATCTTTCTCATAAGACAGTATACATAATTATTAGTATGATGAAACTCTCATAATACTACCACATTTATTTACACAAAATGTATGGTCATAAGTATTACACATACAATTTTACTTATAAGATTATATTTCAAATAAGTTTTGTTAACTTTTAATTTCATTCTTATCATTAAAAATTTTAAATTTTTATTTGATATAATAACATAAAAACTGTTAAAACAGTAAAAGCTCAGGTAGAAAATTCAAATTTTTACAATAAAGATCAGATAAAAATTCAGTTATAAAACATAAACAATACAAGTATACTACAAAAATTACTAGTAAAAAAAAAAGCAACTGCTAGGAAAAAACTAGCAAAAATAGCAAACAAATAAAGACACAGAACCATGCTAAATTATTTGTCCAAAAAGTATAAGAGGATAAAATTGATATAGAGATAATCCAGCATATTATTACAAAAATATGATTAATAACTATATTTAAAATTTAACATAAACATAAGCGAAATATCCTAAATAATGTGATCTGAATTTTTTAACAATTTTTTTTTCAAGTTATTAAAAACAGTTAAATACATTTAACTGTGATAACATAATGAACTGAAAATACCCATCGCAATGTTAGTAAATTAATCCACATGAATAAAATTAAAGCATTCAATTTTTTTAATTTGCTTTGCTAGTCACATATATTTTCATTTAAACAAAAATAAAATATATTAAGAATTATTTATAGTTTTATATGCACAAAAAATATTCCAACAAAAATATAACATTAAAAAAAAAAGTGTCAAACACACGCAATCAGGTTGATCACACAGGAGCGAGTCAGCAAAGTCTCTTACCTGAAAAATAATCAATATGACATCATCATCATCAGTGTTCGATCCAATTTTCTTCTTCTGAGATTTGCTGACTACATTCCTGAATGATCATTCATATTTCATAAGAACTCTGTTAGGTATTTTATTAACCAGAGAAATCTATTAAGTAGTGGTAAATTTCAAACCAGCATCAATAAAATAATTAGTTAATAATTTTTAAACATCAGCATAGTTGTGACTAAACTTAACTACGTTAATAGGATTGATCCTACTTTAGTGGGAATAAAACATAGTGACTGAAATGGAAAACTTAAATTTTAAGAGACCTTTTTAAAAAAAAATAAGTCTGTCATTTTAATAATAATCCTGAATAAATATTGAACAAAATAAAAAAAAATAGTTCATTAAGGGTTTTATTCTTTTTTTTTTAATACTAAATCTTTTTATATGATAAACTATGAAATTAAATCAATATTATAATAAATATATAGAATCATAAGAACTTTTATAAAGGTACTACATATATGACTAACCACACGTAATGCTATTTTATGATTAAAAAATTAAAAATATATTTTGGAGATTGCATCTTTAATTCTCATCTAAAATGTTTAGAATGGATTAAAAGATAGTACTAGATGAAAGCTTTACAAGTGCAAATAATTTAAGAAAATGTAAGAAATATCTTTGTCATGTAAAAATGAAAACAATTTTATAATATAATCTTTCCTTATTTTAATCTCTGATCGTTGAAGAATAAATAAATAGTATACTGAGAAAACCCAGTTTAAATTTTAAATGATATATAAATAGTTTTTTAATGAAATTATACTGCCTTATACAAGCTGTAAACCCAAGCTGTCTTGTCTATGTTTTAACAACCAAGCCTGAGAGAATATGATTAATTGAACCCTAAATACTAAAGAACAGCACTAACAACAGCCTTCAAACTGAGACAATAACATCTTTCACAGGATTTACTCATACAACAGGCTCTTTTAGTAACAAGCATCACAAAATAGCTGAATGATTATAAAATGTATATGTTAAGGTAAATTTGATCAATCTGATGATTACACATAATTACTGGTGAATCTGATTAATCGTCTCCAATATTAGAGAATAACATATATAATTTATATATGATTTGTAATTAGTTTAGTAATTTAACATATATATTTGGATATTTAATGTTAATTAGTTGAGGTTAGCAAGCAAAGTGAGCATGGGTTAACCAAACATGCCAGCCTCTGTGGCGCGAGTGGTAGTCTCTCGGCCTTTCATCCGAAGGTCCCGGGTTTGAATCCCGGTCAGGCATGGCATTTTTCACACACATTACATTCATTCATCTCATCCTCTGAAGATATACCTTAAAGGTGGTTCTGGAGGTTAGACAAAAAAGAAAAAAAATTAACCAAACATAACCTACATTCACTTCACTTGCTAACCTTGACTAATTAACACAGTAATATTTAAATTATTTAATTAATAAATTCAGTTATTTTGTTAATAGTTGAGTTGTAATTTTAATATGTAAAATGATGTGTATATTTAAGAAGTTGCTATATATTTAATAAATTCTCTAATATTGGTGGCGATTAATCAAATTCAACAGTAATTATGCATAATCACTGAATTAATCAAATTTACCAAACATATACAAAAATATAAAATACAAAGAATGTAATAAAATACTAAAAAACTAAAGATATTTTTCCCTTGCATTATATATGGAAATATTCATATATATATATATATAATACAGAAATACATGAAATTAACAATGGAACGTTTTACTGCCACCTGACATGTCGCTATGTAAAGTTTTACTATTATATGACATCGGGAAATGAGTTTAATTAAAGTTGCAAGATTTGGGGACATAGTTTTAACTACTGTAAATTAAACAAAAGCATGTAAAAATACACTAATCTATTACTGGAGATCTGAAGAAATATAAACAATTCAGGTTAACGTTTCAAACCAGCAAAAATTTAATTAACTACAAAAAAAAAAAATTACATTGTATAATTATCTGGTTGTATTATAGTACATAACCAAAGGTAATAATTAACTGATAAAAAAAAAATTATATTAATCATACAAAAATCTACAAATTCTTTGTAGAAAATCTACAAAGAATTTTATCTTTAATCCCAGTTTTTAATTTTCTTTTATAAGTTTACCTTTTTCTTTTTAATATCTGAAAAAACTTAAATAAATTAATAAGCTTTTTATATACAATCCACAATCAGTCTGAGAAAAAATCTGTCTTGTAATTTAAGACTAAATGTTATTAAAAAACCAAAATTAAAATTAGACCACATGAAAAAGGTAAAAAGATAAGAAAACATTAATTATGACATATAAAATAGTAATAAAAATTGAGAATAAAATTAAAAGGAACAGCCCAGAATCAAATTAAGAAAAAAACATAGTAATTATAAATACTTTATTCCAAAAAAAAAGAGAAATAAAACACTACACATTAAATAAACATCCCAATATACAAAATAAAAATGATTACAAATAAACAAAAGATAAAAATTAAACAAAACCTAATTTATCCCCAAAAATAATATGATGACTATAATCACAATACATAACCTAATGGAAGAAAAACTCTTGGAAATGTTAAGAAATGGAAATGTAAATGATTCAATAAACAATTACTGCCAATACACAATAATATTACAGTTACTTTTTTTTTTAATAAAAAAAAAAACTAATAAACCTGAATAATTCTAAAGAAAAGTAACATAAATGTATTTAAAAAAATAATAAATTGAATTGTTATTAAAAAAAATAAATAAATAAACAAAATTCATTAATTTTGAATATTTAGGACTCCAACTGAATCCCAATTTAAAAATAATTCTGAATTAAAATTATTTATACAAAGAAGCAATATTAACTGCACTGCCTCAGTCTTTTCCACCTAAAACCAAACAAGTCCAGCTGGCCCCTATAATTCGATTAATGTTGTGGCACATTATAACAAAAATACTACCTAAACAGATAAAAATATGATAATGTTTTATAGTACTAGTAAAGAATTTAAGGTGGATTATTTTACAGAAACTATATTTATCTGTAAGAAGAAATCCAAGTTATTCAAGGGAAAACTCATTACAGAAATAAAATCAATAAGAATAAACATGAAGTAATCCATTAAAATTGTGCATGTAAATTACATATACTTAAAATAATATTATTACAATAAAATGTTTTTTTAATTGCTTTGGATTACAGTAGAACTTCACAGTACCTAAAATCTAACTGTTCTTTTACTCACTTATTAGTGGTCTCAAGATGTAGAAGATAATTCTCGAAAATTGAAAATGGGAACAAAGAAATTGGTCATTTTTCTTAATCAACTTCATAAAAGTTTTCCTAAAGTGAGTACAATTTAGAATCAGAATAAGTATCTATTCATCTAATTACAATAATTCCCAATTGATTCATTAGAAAATCTTGAAATATTTATGAATAGCACTATCTCATGGGTATACTGGTAAATTGAACGAGGAGCTGGAATTGCATACAATTTCCTAGATTTTAATATAAAAAATGTGTACATGAGCACATGAAATATTTCTTTCTTAATAATTTATATATGATAATTTTATATTCATTTACATTGTACTAGCAATGATCAGCATGCTTTTTTGTAGTACCCTTACTAAAACTTTCATTCCTTACACCATGTGCATAATTTTTTACATTCTAATAAATATTTATTTTCTATGGAGTTTCCGAACTTATCGCTAATTACTTTATTTTTTATTAAATTTTCATATTTGGTTGATTAAATATGGAAGTTCATTTTCAATTTTTGAAGTATACAAAATGGTTAAACATGAGTGATATCTTTTATAATTTATTGTTTTCTAATTTTTCCCTGTCTTGATTCAATTAATGTTAAATATAATTTGTTAAAATCCAAATTAATAGTAATTATTATATACAACAACATGCAACTCTTGTGCTAAATAACTCTTAAATAAGTGTTACTTTTTGTTGAAGTCTAAATTTTGGTAATTTTTTAAATTATTTTTTGGCTTTCAATGGTATAATTTAATTGTTGTCAAACAAATACTGATAATATGTATTTGAAAAATATAAATGTTAGTAAATATAACTTTTGAAAATCCAAAGCAATATTAATATATTAAATACCAGAATATGAAATTTCTTTGGTAACACCACTCTTAAATAATTTTTTTTTTCATTAGCAATGGGTTTCATAATTTAAATTAATTTTTCAAAAACACTTTAAAATATTTCAAAAAATTGACTGTCCACAAAATTGCAAAATATAGGATAAATATTTATACACCACTAATTATTATCAAAGTTAAGAAAACTCAGTTGGTATACAGAGTTGGGAGAGATGTTTGATAACAAAAAATGTTTTATCTATATTTATAGTACAATATTTTAACTAATATTTTTATTACACATTTAAAGACATATAGTTTAACAAATGCGTAAAATATTACATATTTTGACAAGCAACTTTACATATGGTAAAGACTATAGTTTTTGTTCAGATTGTAATAATATAATTCAAAAGTGGATCATGGCCTGGATTGTTGAGGCTATAAATAATGTTCATTGGATTGCGGATCCAATCATTAAACTCAACATTTTTTTTAAGTTAAACAATCTTAACCTTCAAGCGCTCACTCAGGTGGCAGATTGAATGCCTTTTTTTTTATTTATTTTTTTAATAAGCCAGTTGGGTCTTTAGGTATTTTCAAATGAACTATTCACGAGTCATGGACCTGTTATAATGCAGACTGTTGATCATGTGAGGGAATGGCAAAAAAAAAAAATTCCCAAGAGTCTGCAGGGGGCCAAGATGCTGCCTACACAAGCCCTTGTGTTATAAAACAAGCATGTTTACTCTGACCAGTGTGGCTCCTTGTCTTCTACTGAATGATTGTTCATTAAACTAAAATATAAATAAATTTTTCTACTCTTTTGAATGTGTTTATATTTATTAAATTTATATAAACATATTAGTTTTTTACTCTATTAGAACCACAGAAATTTTACATGAAAAATAATTACATCTAGTATTTTTAGGAAATGATTCCATACACCAGATGAAATCCTTCAAGTTTCCATGAACTGAAAAACCTTGAAACAAAAATAAACCATATGATATAGACAACGAGAGAGATGTAGATTTTGTGCTGCAAAATAATGAAGTAGATGAACATGACTACTGAAGGCATTTTTTTTTCATATGCTGCTATCATTTATTTAGAATTATTAATTTATTCACATGAAAACAAATGTCATTCAATTATTTGTATTAAATATTTTTATTTAAAATATGCATAAATATAGATTTTTATTTAAAATTTTGTTACTCATAGTGAAAAAAATGTGTAAAACGTGAAATATTAGCAGTGGGCGGCCAAATTGCTACCACGCGAGTGCTCTCCAAAGCGTGAGCGCTTGATGACTAATACAATTTTATACCAAGTTATGCTGTATACCATGTACATTGATAACATAAAACTTTTTAAATTTAAACTTCATAAAAGTTTTTAAATTGATAACTGTTAGGTATTTAAATTCATAAATATTTAATACTATTTTACAATCAAATATTTTGTAAAGAAATGAATCATATAAATTTTCTCAATTTTAATAAATTATTACACAACTTCTATTTGACAGTATAGCTTATTTTATTTACACAAACATCAAAGGACAATATAAAACTTTTTTTTCCTCAGAAACCAAACAATCTTGTTGGGGGAATTTTTATTCACAGTCACTTTAAATTGAAAAATTTACTTAAACAGATGAAGAACTTTAACCTCACTAATTTTATAAATTAAATAACTATTATCTCATATAATACCTACTACTATATAATGATAAACCATATTTAATAAAAATAAAGAAAAAAATAGTTTTTTCAATAATGGAAAAATGATTATGAAACAGAAAAAATACAAACCTGAAAGGTTTGAGAATACTGACATGGAATATGATGTTGAATAAAAAATGCATTATTTTCATAATAAACACAAAGGTGAAATATTTAACAACACTAAATAAAACTGAAAAACCCCAAATCAAATTCTAATAATATAAAGAGTTAGGTGATTTTCATGAACAATGTTTATAGCTTAATTATACATCCAATAAAAAAATGAAAATAAGTTTAAATCAAAATATTTTTTTAGTTGACTATCACATAAAAAAATCTAAATATTACTGAAATTATTGTAAGTGTTTCTAAATCCTACTGTCAATAGTCACACATGTGAAATAAAACTTTGTATTAATCATACAATAATAAATCACATGACTATGTATTGAAATAATCATAGAAATAGTTTCCTAATTCTGAAATTACTGTAAAATTTGTATGATTAACAGTCACTACCAAAATTAAAAATAGAATAACTGTCAGTTTATGTTATAATTTCATGTATTTTACAAAACAATTTGCTATCAAGTAAAAAATTAATCAATTCAAATGAACTAAAATAATTTTGGTATTTTTTTGAAATGGTAACCTTAATGTATCACTAGCAAAACTTTTAAAAATTCTAAAAGAAGCAATTATTTATTCTAACTGAACCATTAAAATAAATTTGATCAACAAAAACATAAGTATGTAAATACTCATAAACTAATATGAATTTATCATTCTTTTACAATTTATAAGATAGCTGCAATTGCAATAAGTAATTTGAAATTTTGATACAGGAGAAATAGTCAGACATCCTCAGATTACATTCACTAGAATAAATAAAATAAAGAAGCTCAAATGCTGTGTGAAAAATGCAAAGATCAATACTGAGAAATCCAAAAACTTGGTCTATATTTAAAATGTAGAAAATTTCAACAGAAACTTTAAGAATTGACAAAAATTTACTAAATATACATATATAAAATATTTTTTATATTATTATAAAAAAAAAGTTTGTTTCTGTACAATAGTTGTAATTAATAGCATCCTCAAAATAAATAGCAAAAATATGATCAATAGTATCACTTATAACGTGAAGGTTCCACAATATTTGAAACATCTCAAGGAGTACAGGTAGGTGATTGATGTGCATGAAGTAAATAAAATGGACATGGGTGCAAATACTCACTTTATTATACAAGAGTCTCTGAAGACTACTTATTTATTTCTTCTTCTGATAACTACAGGCCTATACCCAATTATTGGTAACTTCCTCCTTTTTTTTTTATATGAAATGAATTTTTATACTGTGAAAAAAATCACAAACCTGACTTGAATTTGAATCTCAAACTTGGTGAATGAAAGATAGAAAGGCTAATTATTAAAGTTAAATAATGCTGTTTTAGAGTTTTACTAAATGCTGTTAACATTTATTAATGGGTAATGGCATCAGCAGATCATTCTTCATAAAATTAAAACAAAAAAAATAACATTAAAGTAAATGTAAAATCAAATGTAAGAATATTAATTTTTTAAAAAATCATGTTGAAAAAAATACATGTAATAACATTAAAACTTTATGGCATTTATTAACATAAGTCAAAACTTTTAAATAAAATATTCTTCACGTTTTGCCCATAATCTATCAATTAGATACAAAGAATCAACATGATCCATAATACGCCTTCCAACAAGGGACTTTACCTCATCTTGTCCCTCTTTCGCAGCTATATGAAGTGCAGTATATAAATCTTTTGTAGTTGAATCAACAGCTGCTCCATGTTGAAGTAGTAACATCACAATGTCAACATTACCAAGACGAGCAGCAATGTGTAATGGAGTTTGTTGTTCCTGAAACAAATATAAAGTTGAATGTCTAAACCCAAAGTGGTGTAAGAGTGAGACTATTTTATAATAAGCACTATAAAAGAGGGCAGATTTTACTAAATCCTCCTTTGACAATCTATAACTTTCCTAGTACTGAGATGAAATACCCATTCAAATAATTGTTCGGCTTTATTATCATAACAAATATATAATAATTTCACTTTACATAATTCCATTATGAGTAAGAAATGTCATAATGTATATTTAACTATAATACATATTAATGAAAAAGAAAAATATAAAAGGATTGCAAATACCAAAATAAGTGCTTAAATCATAGAGGGCTAAGTTGGAGTGACGGGTATCTGTGAAAATATGTATACATGTGAGGACCAAGCCTATGTAAGGTTACATGAAATTCTCTACTGTACAGTTTTTTTTTTTTATTACAACTTCTGAGGATTCTTTGAACAACTATCAGGTTCAATGAAACATACTGCACTATCGCATTATTTTAGTTACATGAAGTCGCATAGCTTCAATAAAGCATCTTTAAATTTTTCATTTTTTCTGCTTTTTTAAAGATTCTGGAGAAATGCTTAAATATTTACAACTACATTAAATAATTACCTGTAGGGTAAAACATGTTTTTTTTTTTTTTTTTTTTTTTAGAAAGAGGTATTTTTAATGGAAACTTTAATAGAAAAAACAGACTTTTAAATAAAAAGGCTGGTTCTTTATTTTATTATTTGTGACAAATTTAAAAAAAAAAACACCCTAACAGATATTTTATAAACATGGTTCTAAATTTTTGTTTATGAAACAGGTAACACTTCAATTTAATGGTTAAAATTTAAAATAACAAAGTTGTAATACAGAAATGTAGTTAAATAATAATCCTACACATACTATGATATTATTTTATGGTTTTGAACTGGAATTAAAAAAAAGAATTCATATAGAACTGATAACGATCTATCATAATCAAATCAATTAATGTTAAGACATTAATGACTGCATCTGGCATTTTGGCTGCATCATAAATAAATTATACTATTTTCTTTAAATTGAAATTTTTTTATTTACCCTTGCTCTGGCATCAACTTGCGCTCCATTACGAAGAAGTATTCTAATAATATCAGTCTGGTTAGCTCTAGCAGCAAGGTGTAATGGTGTTTCACCTCTGACTGTTGGAACATCAGGATTAGCCTCATTTTGTAATAAGTAAATAACTATATTCATACATCCCATGAAGCTAGCAACATGTAATGGAGTCAAACCAGACTGAAACAGAAGTAAATACAAATTAATTTGTTAATACAATAAATTTTATTTTTATATATATTATAATTAATATAATAATTAAAATCTTTCTATACAATAGTTATCTAAATAATTTGAACGGCTAACATAAAAAAATAAATAAATAAATAAAAATAAATAAAATATATATAGATAGAAAATCTATATATATGTATGGAATTTCACTTTCCTCCTATTCTACAGTGATATTTTAATTTTAATAACCTATAACAAATGAATTTTGATATGTAATAACTTGTTTATTTTGAAGATACCTTTTATAGGAACTAAACAAATTGTTCCAAATTAAAAACAAGAAAAATGTTAATGAATGTACTGCAAAATGAAACCTAAGAAGAGATTTTTTTCCAAAAGGAATGCTACTTTGCTCCATAATAATAATAATAATAAAGCAAAAATACACAAAAAAAGTTTTGTTTAAGAAAAAAAAAACAGATATATTCCATGGACTCTTTTACAAAATGTATTTGGGTTGAAATTATAAATACAACTTTTATACCATTCTAGTTCCACCATAATGTTCTGACTGTTACGATTTTATCAACTGTAAATATAAATTATGCCTTTAAAATTTAATAACTAATTTATAACTGATTTAAAGATTTAAATGAATCTTTAATTAATTTTTTTATAAAAACTGAAAGACTCCTTTTGGATTATCCAGTATTTATACATTAAATATATTATTATATATTATATTATAAATTATACTAGCTGCCTCGGCCAGCTAGCCTTTAAGGAGGAAAAGGGTTATATTTTTATTGTTAGGGTCAACTGGGCCGGTTTCGCCGTCCTGGTAGTATTCTTTTCATGGAGTAAATGATTAACATATTGAAGGAAAAATTTAAACCACAATTTAAGATCTTATTATAGATATTCTATCCATTAGCAATGAATACAATCAAATTAATTAAAACTTATTTTGGCTTTTATACATGTTGCCAGGGACACATGTTGGATAATGTTGCTGAACAATAAAAATAAAGTAAGTTACAACAAAATAAAGTCAAATAAAATATATTACAATACATTAGAGTAGAAAAAATAAAAAGATTATCTCACGTAGTTAATTAGGTAGTTGGTAAACAATGTTCTTTATCTGGCGATTCTCAGCTTGAATGAATAAATTTCTTGGTGAACCAACTCTTGAGCACACCACATATAATTGGCCGTGACCAAAACAACTATTTTTCAACAATGTTCAGGGATTGTTTTTGTGATTTGTTGATGGTCATTGCATATGATATTCTTATAGGGAATTGCAAACATTTAAATTGAAATGGAAGATTGGTTGAAACTATTGGAATCCTTGGTATGAAAACATCTTCTATTTTTCAGAATAGACAGAATTGGTAAAATTTTTTATAAATATAAATTATATATTTCAGCTATTTTAAACAATTTTTTAAGGTTTATATTATTAAAATATAAATAGAAAAATTTTTATTTACTTTTTATTCAATCTACATTCCCATATATGAGAATGAAAAATAGTGCAATAAACTTCAGACATCACAGCATATTTTAATTTTTTCATTTCACAGAATTCATTAAAAATTATGTGCACATCTAGTAATACAAGCATCTAATTTAATCTAGATGGTGCAGAAATAAACATACCATTCTATAACTGGGATCTCTAGGTGACCTGGTAATGGATATATTTTTATAATTCAAAATTTTTCATTCTCATAGGGCAAGTGATCAAAGCTGTATATGCTTGTCATCTCAACAAAAAAATAAATAAATAGAAGAAAAATCTACAGCATTACTTTTTCTTTAACAATTTTATCTCACAGTATAACAATTAATAAATAATTTTGTCATTATTCATTTATACCAAGGCCTAGTTAATTACAAGATGAGGAAGAAAATAAACAATCGTTTTGATGGTGAATCAAAATACTTGACCTATGAAAAAGGGCACAATCGAAGTGCTGAGTCAACCTACACTCCAAATAATAATATAATAAATGATATATTTTAATATCAAAAGATAAAATTCATCATATTCTTCAGCATAATAACATAACATTTAATTAATTTGTAAAAAGAAAATACTGTACCTCAGTAGTAGCTTCAATAGATGCACCATGCTTTAATAATAGTTCAACCACTTTGATTCTGTTCTTTTTACAAGCTATGTGTAAAGGTGTGAATCCATTAAGTGCTCTTGCATTAGGATCAGCTTTACGGTCAAGTAGAAGTTTAGCGACACGAGCATGTCCACAGTGCGCAGCAACATGTAGAGCAGTCAAATAATCAACAGTTACTTCATCTACTGGTGCTCTATGGTACAATAGTATTCTAGCTGCATCAACATGATCTCCTTGAGAAGACATGTGTAATGGAGCCAAACCGTTCTGTAATCAAAATTGAAAAAAAAAAATAATTTCTGAAGAAATGTACTACAGAAAACATATAGTAAAAAAATGCATCTCTAGAAAAGCAAAACTGAGAATCTACAATACAATGACAATAACAGAAGTATAATATGGAGCAGAAACACTCCCTTCATAAATAATAAAAATAAACCAGTGGTGTATCTTGAAAAGAAAGAATGATCCTATGGAAAGTTTTAGAGGGAAAAAAGAAATGGCAACAAAGGGGTTAAAATAAGTTTGAGAAGATCTATCAACATATTAAATTAATAGTAAGAGAAATAAGAAAAAGGAGGCTAATGTTTTTTGGACACTTGATAAGAATGGATGACTCACCAAAGATATCTTTAAAATTATACACCAAAGAAAGTGTCCCAACCTCTGGTTAGAAGAAATACTCAACCAAACCTGGACCCTCAAAAATAAATGCCCTAGATAGAAGCAAGAACAAGAAATAATAACTGAATTTAAAGAATTCCAGGAGAAAAATAGAAAAGTAAACTAACAGCCAAAGATCTGGCAAAAATTGCAGAAGGCAGAACAGCCTTAGAAAAGGCATTTGTTGCGTTTGGGGATAGGCCAATTTGCACTTAATAATAATGCAATCAAATAAACGTACAACAAAACTTATCAACCACATTTTATAGTAGATATTACTCATTAATGTTTAGAAAGCATAAGCATATAGATGCACATAGATG
>JAAAKQ030487602.1:0-16685 GCA_010016005.3 Zanna intricata
TTCGACATTATAGTGTGAAATATTCAGTTGTTATTATTGAATTATTGGTGAATAAACAAAAATGAAAAAGAAACAATTATACAGGAAAAAGAAAAATAACATGAACAAATATATCTCAAAAAAACAAAAAGAAAATGAATAGGAAGATGAAGAAAAGAAAAGAACAAGGGAGGAATAAAAAAAATTAAGAGAAGATATAAATATAAAGAGGAAGAAAATGTTAAAACCAAGGAAATAATAAAAAAAAATTAAGAGAAGATGACAAATATAAAGAGGAAGAAAATGTTAAAACCAGAGAAAGATTAAGAGAATAAACAGGAAGAAAATGTTGAATCCATAAAAAAAGAATAAAAAGATTAAGAGAGGATGATGAATATAAGGAAAGAGAAAATTTGAAAACTAAAGAACGTGTACACAAATTAAGATAAGAAGAATTTTATTAAACCAAAGACAATTAAACGAATGACAACAAAAAACAAATAAACGAAATGATGATGAACTCCGACTTAGGAATAATATTGTCCGTCAATAACAGAGGAGTAATGAACTAAAAGATAAGAAATTTTTGCAATTATTAAAGATCGGGCATGCATGCCTCAGTGTACATGTTGTTCTTGTGAGGGTCTATTTTTCAGTCACTCTGTAGTTAACTTTATGTAGATAATTAAACAGAAATTCCAGAATGATTAAATAAAATTAAAGTACAAAATCCAAAAATAATACGATTATAAATTATAATTTTCAATTAATATTAAATAATCAGATGTTTCACCAAATCTATTACATGTACACATATGTAATAATGCATATTAAATTACATATATACATTTTTAAAAGTCGATAAAATTTTATTTCACTAACAACTTCTGATTTTTTTCCATTTTCTTTTTTTTATTGTTATTATTGAATTATTATTTGTTGTAAATTGTTTTTTATAATCAAAGGTTAATAATTATTAATTAATCAATATATTTAAATTAAAAAAAAAAAGTTTAAAAATATTTCATTAATTAAATTATTTGGCTATAACTCTAGAACAAATGAAAATAAGTACCACTTGTGATATATCGTTGAAAAACTCTCATTCAGGGTTTGTTACTGTCGTTAAGAAAAAGTTCAAAAGCCGCATTTTTTGGGATTTTGGTCTTTATTTTGGAACTTTTGATTCAGTCGATTACAATCAAAAGGGAAAGTACACAACTAATGTTACAACAGTCCTAAATCCAAAATTCTACACCCTACGGCTAATCGTTTTCGAGTTATGCGAGATTCATACGTATGTACAAACGTCAAGCCGAAATTAATCAAAACGGATTCTGTGATGGTCAAAATTGATATTTCCGTTGAAATCTAAAAATCGAAGTTTTTCGCGATCACACCTTTACTTCGTACAAGGAAGTAACAAACTAAAAACTAACGTTTAAGGTTTATTTTCAGGTTGTTAATTAGATTGTTTTTTTTCTAGTATTTAATTTTGAGCCGTTATTTAAGAGGTACTATAGAATACTTTTGAAACTACCTGTAAAAACATTAAATGATCACCACTTTGGTTAGTATTTTAACCCAGTTTTTTTATTTTATGATTTTAAAATGACGTGACAAATTCTACCTGTTTCATTTAAAATTTTTGAGTTCCCCCCCCCCCCACGTGAACCCTTGGGGTTATTGTGGTGGTTTCATGCCAAAAAAAAATTCTATATATAGATGGTAAAAAAATTTTTTTAAATTTAATTTTTACGTGTTTGAAGAGTTGAAAAGTTATTTAAGGATTCCCATAATTCATTAATATTCAAACGATTAACAAAAAAAAATTTTTTTTTAGGCTCATTGTAATCTAATTATAGCTCTTATACGCGAGATATCGTTAACTTTACCCGTTATATTACTTGTAATGTTATATCATTCATCAAGAAAGATGCAATAATTGTTTATTCGCATTCATATTCATATTTTTATATATTCTTATCTTTCATTCGACTATATACCCGTTTTCTCACATAAACTCTGCATAGAATTTTTAAGTTTAGGAATCCTCATTTTAATTCTTTAGGAATTTTTAAGCCAGATAAGTAAATAAATCTGTATTCTGATCGGCATATGACACAATTATTAAACCATTCATTCATATAGTCGTTGAACAAAATACAGAAAATTCAGGTTTATTATACTTTTTAATTGGTAATATTTAAAAATTCGACAGAGTATTATGAGTATCTGTTAAAATAATATATTTTAGTTATATTTTAAATAGATTGTTGGAAAAAGTTTTTAAATGCTTCAGTAATTTAATGTAAATGATAATGGAATAAGACTTTTCTTCTACGCAAAGGATTATGTTGAATTACACAAAACGTTCTGTTTTCTGATTTAATAGAATTGGATATTGTTATTTTTTTAAATTAAATACTATTCTTTTTTGAAACTAATGTTTCTGTTTCATAAATATAAACGCCAGAATAAGTTAAACATATTAATTGTCTAAATATAAGTTTACATGATAAAGATCTGATAGCCCATTTTTATATTTTAAAAGCTATTTCTGACTTTTTGAAGAAGCTCCCCAAAAGATGATATTATCGGAAATATATACGTTAGCATAATAAATATTTAATTATATATATATATATATATATATATATATATAATTATTAATTAATTAAATATATATTATATTATATTACATATTATATATTATATAATTAAATATATAATAAATATAATTTATTATATATATATATATAATAAATTATATATTTAATAATAAACATTGGTATTAAGCTTAATATTTTTGTATTAAAACGCGTCAAAACAAACAGACATTTTGATTTTTCCGCAAATGAAATTAGTTTGGTCATATTGAGAAAATTTGTCATTTAATTTTGTTATTACTTCCCTAGAAACCAATTCAGGAATAATCATACCAAATTTATTTTTCTAGGTATTCGGGAAATGAGAAAATGATCGATTATGACAATCATTGACAATTTTGCCATTTCCACAGTATCTCAGCACCGATTTATATGTTTTCAAAACATTCAAAATATAAACTATAAATATGAAATCCATTTATTCTGTTTCATTTCGTTAACAATGATTTAAAGCTAATTCCTAAAAGACGTTTTCATAGAATTCTGTAATTCATGTCTGTACCAAACCGTTGGGCTAGATCAGATTGGTACAATAGGAAATGTCTCTCCCATCGGTAAAGAATAAATTGGATTCAATTATATATATATTTAATATATTTCATTATTTCATATTTTAATTCATTATTTCATTTTCATCATTATCATATTTCATTTTTCATTATTTCATTATTTTATATGTTTAATATATTTCAATTATTATATGTTTCAATATATGTTTAATATATGATCACATATCAGCATGAAAATTTCACTAAAATGTTAAATATACTCACACCTACAAGGGATACCATCATTATATTAATCACAAAGACTGACTGCATAATAAAATCATTACTATCAGAAAAAAGCGACTCTAGTGGATGGCTTTTTTTCTTTTTTTTTGTTTAACCTCCGGAACCACCGTTAGGTATATATCTTCAGAGAACGAGAGATGAATGAACTGTAACGTGTGTGAAAAATGCCATGCCTGACCGGGATTCGAACCCGGGACCTCCGGATGAAAGGCCGAGACGCTACAACTCGGCCACGGAGACCGGCTAAGTGGATGGCTTTTGTACTTCAGATGCTTTACATCTGCCACAGCTGCAAAAAGACTTCGGAAAAGATTGTAATGTACTTACTCCTCTCTTAGTGAAACAGTGCGTTACATATACTTCAATTTAGCAATATAGACAATCTATTTCACGTAATATTGTATTTATCAATATTATATGAATTTCAATTCTATTTGAATTTTTAAAGAAAATTCGTAAATTTATAATAATGCTTAGTGAACATATATTACTCAGCACATTTTAGAGGTTAATAAACAATGAACAGTGTAATATTTTTTGAGGTAATAGTGTAGATAGTAGGCGTTCTGATCATCTTGAATGAAGACGTCGGTGAAATGTAACGACAGATGGAATCGTTAGTTGACCAATGGCTAACGTGCGGAAGGAATCAATGTACATACTGTAGTTTTATGAAAGCGAATTTGTTATAACTAATCGTACAAGTTTTCGTTTAGAATATGACCGTGATCCTCCGTAATAAAGACTCTATTAAACGTTGGTAATAGCAGTTTAAAGATATAGTGGGTATAGCAAACAAAAACCCCACCGGGCTGGTATGGTTACACGTCATACAGCTGATTTCGAAGTCGAGAGTTCTAAGATTCAAATCCTAGTAAAGGTAGTTACTTTGATACGGATTTGAATACTAAATCATGGATATCGGTGTTTTTTGATGGTTGGGTTTTAATTAACCATACTTCTTGGGAGTGGTTAACCTGAGATTGTACAAGACTACACTTCATACACATTCATACATATCATTCACTGAAGTAATACCTTACAGTAGTTACGAAGGCTAAACAGAAAAAGAGAGAGGTATAGTAAACAAAAAAGTTGCCGACAGACCTCCCGTCTCCAAGGAAGTTGTGGATTGACTAAGAGAAACTTTTCAGAAAATTCCAGGTAAATCGACTCATCGTGGGAGTTTAACTTTGTATACCGTGATCATTGTAAAGGTTCTATATGAGCGCCTAAAACTTCATTCATACAAAATACAATTTGGTGTGTGCAATTGAAGATTATGATAAAACACACCGTTACAATTTTTCCGGGGACATTCTTGATAAAGTGAATGAAGGTAATAGTTTTTAGAAAAAATAATTTCTCTGACGAAGCTACCTTCGCTGTTTCTGGTCACATTAACTGTCATCGTCAATGATGACAGGAACAACATCAGGTTTTTCATGAGCAAGAACCATCATGTCGTTTGACAAACACAACGTATAACCTTAAAACTAACATTTGGTGTGTGTGTGTTGGCTGCTTATGAAGTGATCGGACCATTCTCCTTCGCCGAAACAACAGTTACTACTGCTAGTTATTTAGACATGTTACAGGAGAATGCGGTACCACAAATTAAACATCGACAACTAAACATTTACTTGCAACAAGATGGCACACCATTACACTGGGATTTACATGTTAGGAACTATCTACATAAACTATTTCTTCTACATGGATTTATCACAATGAACCAATTCCCAGACCACCTCGATCTCCTGATGTTATGACACTCGATTTCTTTCTATGGAGGTTTGTCATAGACAGATATAAGTAACAAAGGTTGTTAACTTGAGTTAACTAAAAAGAAGAATCATAATGGAATAACTCCAGATATTCTTTGAAATGTGTAACGTGAAACTGAATATTGTCTATACATTTTACACGCTACAAAATGTGCTCATGTGGAACTTGTTTGAAGTTAATAAGTATTGTAAATGAAATTGTTTGATATGCCTTGTTCAACAATAAATCATGCATGTAAGTATATTGTTTTTCTTGTATTTTTATTAACATCTAGAATGCGTTGAATAATTTATGATTATCCTGTATTATTGATAGATAGTTGGAATAAATTACTGCAGAAAAATTTCAGTGTTGCTCATAAACAGAAGCAAAACTCACTGGTTTTGAAAAGTAGATTTGCTAAGTTAAAAATTACTTCATAATAGTAGCTTATTATCTAAGGACAGTGATTTTTTTTAAACTTTAAAAAATAAATATTTTTTTTAATTTAAAAAAAATTTATATATTACAACTGAAAATGGTTATGATTACAACGCATATAATGAATTAATAAAAGATTAAAGAAAGTAGTAAAGGATATTATTGATGTAATTTTTTTCAGTTAATTATATTATCAGCAGAATTTTAAGTTTTATTCTGAAGCAAAACATATTAAGACGTATAGAATGTGCAATACATTATGTAGCTGTTTTACATCCTTATCCAATCTTTTTTCATTAATTTACAGTTCTGTCTTATTTATCAATTCCTAATTTGGTATTTGTTGTATTATCTTTTTTCCCTTTTACATTTTTCTTTTACCAATTTTACCTTTCTCTTTTACTAATACCTTTACTATTAATATCTTTCACTGTTTATAATATCTTTTACTAATATCTTTCACTTTTTTTTTTCTGTTGAATTTTCTTATTTTTAAATTTTATATTTGTGTTTATATATATAAACATTATATAGAATAATTATTACAAATTGAATTATAAATTAAACAATAAATGCAAATGGTTAGTGCTATTGCAACTGCAATAAAAATACTTGACTTATACATTTTTAAATAGCAGCGTAATAAAATTATAAACTTATTTCTTTTAAAAAAAAAATCAGCTATCATATAATACAAGTAGTCATATTTATAAATGTATAAACAACAATAAAAATAACACTGAAAACTGTATCTTAGGTGGGATGTTAAAGATTACATGATTGCAGTTATATATTATTATATTATACATTACACATATTATTAGAATCAGTAGAACATTTAAATTTAGATTCAGTGAGCATTATACAGCATTTGAAGTGATATAGAAACATCTTTAATGAAACAGAGCATTCTATTAACAATAAATATAATATTATAAATATTAAAAATAATATGCTTATTATAAAAATAAAGTAATAATCCTTTTGGAGTAATACAAGCAGAAAAACATATACGAGTAATCTTCATAGATTTAAAAACAAAAAACTCATAAATCACCAATCTCAATATCAAGAGAACACACAGGATACAGTTGAAAAAACTGATAAACTAATATTTCACCAGCCACAAAAAAAGATTAGTTATTTTCAAACCATGGTGAAAAGTTCAAATGAACAATTCATAAAGGACTCAATGGTGAATCCTTTAATGTACTGACTGATTGGGTTGTTTTTTATATATATATATATATATATATATATATATATATTTAACAGTTTGTTTAATATTAGATAATAATTTTTGATGAATGAGTGCTTATAAATTAAAAATAAGGTGCTTATTTTACTAGTTAAAAATTAGTAAGGTAAAAATATTTTTAACATATATTTTATTTACATTTTTTGAAATTTTTCATACAGAATGAGCCTTTTATAGATATTATAAAATTAAATGATGTTGAATGTGATTATTTACTCTTTATTTTGATTTTTAATATTTTTTTTGTAATTTGATTATATTTTTTTTTTTTTGTGATTTTTAATATAATTTTGTATTGAATGCCAGCTTCTCAGTTTTTGGTTTATGTTCTTTATGGTCAAAATGCATAGTGTAGTACAAAACATAATTTATTATTTCAGTTGGTTTAAAATAAATTAGGACTATATTCATTTGTATTTTTTTAATTCTTTTTATTTCATATGGAATCAGGAGCCTACCTTTATCTAACAGGCTTTCTTCAATCATTATAGGCCATTATGCAACCATCATTAGGAAACATCATGGCTGGATTGGTCCAAAACCCGCCCTCCTTGGATCATATGAATGCACTGGCTTTACCAGTTATTGCATTCTCTTGATAGTTCTACATTGACCTATCAGGATCTAACTGAAAACCACAGAACTGAAAATAGAGTAGAAAGGATGAAGGATAAAACAGGATGATGAAAAAGATCTAAATTTTAAGGAAAAGTAGCCTTACTCAAAAAAAATCTCAAGATCAATCAGAGAGATCATGAAGCCTATCCTGCCTTACAATCCTCATGAGGTAGAGGCATTTTTATCCAAAATGGAGCTACAGCTCTGGTAAAATAATTTTATTGATTATTCATCAGTGTTTTTCCTTGAATTGACTAGCTTAGGTAGTAGCTTGGACTGGATTGGTCTCCTGACTAATACTCATGCGAACTCATAGACTTCCATGACCATCTCTATAAGGACATCTGGCTTCATCTCATCCTCCTCGTCTAACCTGGAATTTTATGCACCAATCTAAGGATTCCGCCATCCGGTCATCGCTGCTGCCCACCAAGAATGCTGTGTCCACATCGAACAAGATAAAGCAGTGATCTCTTAGAGATCTCATCCGTGATTTCCCAAAAGCCTATCCTCACAGTGTGGCCATCACTGATCAATCCATTGTATTAGATGTCACCTCATTTTCATGTCATACCTGTCATTCTTATCTCACTGAGCCGTGTGAATTGTTCACTAGTTTAACAGATTGCAACGTACACATTAGGAAAAAAAATTATATAACTGTCTCACCTTCTTTGAGTGACATACCATCAAACATATTAAATTCTACAGTACATGAAAAAGTGCATTCTGACCTACAAACAGATGGATATCAGTCTGTGTTTAGATTAAGTATGATTTGTTGTTAAAGTCACTAAAATTTTATGACACAAATTTAATGTATTTCATTGCATTGTTTAATAATTTCGTATCAGTGCAATTATTCGTGGTATATAGTATAGGCTAAATAATTCTATTGTTTCATTTTGTTTTCAGAAGTGCAATATGATGTAGTATATCCAAAGGTTGAAACTCAAAACCAGTATGGCAAACGACTGAAGCGTAGCACTATAGGTTTTGCTCCTGAAAGATTACTGGCACTGGATGCTGCAAGTCTTGGTAGAAAATTCAGACTACGTTTGATACCCTCTCATAATTTCCTTGATACGAATTTTGTTGTTGTGAACCGATGGAAGAATCACTCAGTGTATTTACCACAAAATATTATTGAGCGTGATTGTTTTTATACTAGCTTGCCACCAAACCGTGCTGCAATCACAACTTGTGGTGGAATGGTAAGTCTATTGATATTCAATTAATCTCAATGATTTGTAAAGTTTTTTCTTTTTCTCCTTTGATGTTTAATGTAAGTCTTTGTAACTTCTCTTCTTCATAATATTTTGATCTCAAATATTTAATAAACCTTTCATCTTTAATTATCCATTCTATATATTTTCCTGACTCAAAAATTTACAAATTCAGACTCTTTCTTTCTGATTTTTTGTCAGATTTCAACATTTTATGTTCATAATTTTCATTAATTATAATTCTTATTTAAATAAAATGAAGTTTACAAACACTGATAGGTAGGGCATTAATTCCTTCAGATGATCTTGTTTGTTACACTTATCATTTAACCAATATGCTGCTGTAAGCTTCAAGTATATACTATTTTTTTTTCCAGATTGTTGTTCACTTTCAACACTAAAGAGATTAACCATAGAAATATTTTTTCTCATTTTCATACATATATATATATATATATATATATATTTTTTTTTTTTTTTTTTTTCATACATATTTTTCCATTTTTCATTTGAAAATTTTTGTATACACCTAATGATTAAACAAAGTGTACTAACAAATATCTACCATCATAATGTTGTTCAACAGTAGAAAAACTCCCTAAAGCTGCAGTAAAGATTAAAACAGGACCAATATAAATATCAAACAACAAATTACACTAGGGAACAAAAAAGAGTTTTTTTTTTTATCTCAGGAAGAAAAATATGTGATTCTGGTAGTACTTTATCTCCTGAATTCAAATATGATATCGGCCTGGAATCAGTAGCAATTCTAGCCTTTAAGTTAACTCATTTGTTTCCATCATATCTACAATGCTGTAGCAGCTTTTACTTGACAATGACCAAATGGACAAAAAAAGTTTTAAATTATTTTAAAAAATTAAAATAACAAAAATACTGTGTGTGATGGAAAAATTGCGAATACATATTTGAAAACAGGATAAAAAACTGCGTTAAGTACAACTATTGGTACACGTGAGACAAAAGTCATGTTGACCAGTGATATTATTTGCAATATACGAGACACCAGTTAAGGTTACTATCTATGTAAGTAATTATGTTCATTATTTCACTGCACAGCCTGTTCCTAAGTTGGATAAAGTTGAAGGTGTCATTTGTATGGTTGAATATCTCCTGCATTTGAGTTAGGTCCAGTGTTGCATTTCCAAGAACATTCAGCTTGTGAAAAAAACAACAGAGATCACATCTTCCATTTTCCTTAATGTACCAGACTTATGATGTTAGTTACCTTATAACTAATTTGATTACAACATTTTACAGGCAACTTTTGTAATATTTTAACCATTATTTAACGAACATTTAAAGAAATGAGGGCATATATATTTAAAGAAATTGAAATAATATGATTAGGATTCTTTAAAGTATTAATAAATCATATTTATTACAGGTTATTTATCACAGGTTGATGCCCATCCACTGCAATGAATGTTAATGAATTTTTGTAGAATATGAAAATGCCATACCTGACTAGAATTTAAACTCAAACCTCCAAATGGAATGCAGAGAAGCAATCACTCTGGCACAGAGATCGATGTGGATATCACTGTGAACCCAAATTATAGAAATATGGAATTTTATGAGGGATACATTAATGGAAACTTTATAATTTGCTAAAGCTAATGATTAAGAGTATTTGAATCAATTGCTTGATACATCACACACATCCAAAAGTTTTTAGGAGGCAAAAAACTTCCACTTTTTTTTTTTCAGTTTTTTTTTTTTTATTAATAACCGTTTTTGTATAAAAAAATAGATTATTTATTATATTTAATATGTATTGAATAATATTTAATTTTAAATAAATTTAAATTTAAATTATATGAATGCGTATTGTTTTTCAAACAAATGAATATAGCTGGGTAACAAGTAAACATATTAGGCCCTAGAACAATAAGCCAGGTTGGTTACATATGGGTAAATTGTTTAAAGGTAAAATGTTTAAAGGCCACAAACTGTAAAAATATAATGTTATAAATCCAGATTTTACATCAGTGCAATAACTCAATAAATAGTAAGGAATGATTTCAGGACAATGAAATGACATAAAGTCACTGGTTTATTGCTCATCATTATCTGCATAGTTATCTAGCCAAATTTAAGTGGTAAATTCTTAAAAAAATAAAATCAATACTCATTTGCTACAATTCACTATAAAATTAAATATTATTAGAGGAAAGTATATAAGCATCTTATATGTTGGATTAGTAATATTTATTTTTAAATATAACTGATAAGTATCTTTGCACAAAAGTAGCTAAAATATTTTGAATACTAGATTGTGGATACCGGTGTCCTTTGGTGGTTAGGTTTCAATTAACCACACTTCTCAGGAGTGGTCGACCTTAGATTGAATAAGACTACACTTCATTCACATTCATACATATCCTCATTCATCCTCAGAAGTAATACCTTACAGTAGTTCCGGAGGCTAAACAGAAAAAGAGAACTAAAATATTTTAGAACCCAAAATGAAATTGATAAAAAATATTTGGAGGAATGTCATATACCATAAAAATTAGATTTTTATAATTTTAGGATTTTTATTTTTCTGATTCTTTGCTTTTTAATTAATTTTTTTTTTTTTTCAGAGAGGTCTTATCACAACTTCAACAAATGAATATTTTTTAATAAATCCATTGCCGCATCACATTCACAAAAGATCAGTGAATATTCCTCATTTAATTGTGAAGAAGTTATTTCCTGCTGACTATTATAATAATTCAATGATTAATGATATTAGGTGGCAACAAAATCATAAACATTATGAGACTGATTTCAAAAGTGATAGTAGTTTAAGTTTAAATTTGTATAATATAAACAATGAACCCATTAAAGACAATTTGAATAATAGTCTTGGTAATAATAAAAATATTTTAGGTTCAATTTTTATTGATGATGCTCAAAATAGACAATTTTTTAAAATGTTTAATAAAAATGATAATAATACGTTAATTGATAGCAGTAACCTTAATGTTAAGTGTAATATTAGTGAACACTCATGGGATGTGCAAAGTGATCTCAGTGATTTAAATTTAATAAGAGATTATTATGCAAGTAAATGTTTATTATTAAATGATAAACTAAAAATTAAATCGCTCAGGGATAAGTTGGTAAAAAATATAAATATAAGGAGAAATAGAAGAAGGATAAAACGAACTGTTAGTGATTCTGATACACCAATTCATGTTGAAACTGCTGTTTTTGTTGATAGAGATCTAGTTCGTCATATGGTGAACAATTTTCCAACTGATACTGAACGTGAACTTGTCAGATTTGTACTTGCCATGGTTAATGCTGTAAGTACTGTTAAATATATTTATTTTACATGTATTGTATTCTTTGTAGCCAGTTAAGATGTAACTATATTTATCTCTTTGTCTATTTTACAGTGGAACCTAATAGTATGGATTTGTAGCATACAGTGAAACCTATGATTTGTAACATTTTAATAACATTCAATATGAACTAATAAAATTACAAAGATTTATAAAGGCAATTCAAACCAAGGCAATATTCCAAACCATTCTCATTTTATGTCCATTACCTGAAATTGAGTAGTTGTATACTGTTCATTCCTTTGATATAAAATTTCAGCCAAAAACAATTTTTTTAAATCAGTTTTTATCAGTTTATAGAAATAATATATAGGAGAGGCAGAATTTTACGATAGAACTGTTGGTTGTGGCAGGCTCTATTACATGCTATCTAACAGCTTCTTCAATATGAGGAACTGAATGTAGTAACTAAAACAGCTGTCTTTAATTCCATGTATGTCGCTACTTTACTGTATTCCAGTGAGACTTGGACCATGTCAGAGAGGAGCAGAAGTAAACTACAGGCTCAAGAAATGAGATATCTCAGAACAATGTCGTATAAAACTAGGCAAGATACATAATATAAGAATGACCGAAAATAGATAAAGCCCATTATCCAAAGGGGAAAAAAAGGTCAATTAAGATGACTGGGATACGTCTTGAGAACAACTAAACATACGCTACCCAGAAGGTGTGAGAATACAAGACAGATGGAAGGAGAAGTCTGGTAAACCCAGGAAATGATGGAAGGGATGAGGTTAGGGTTGGTTTTGTGAGGTAGGGAGGAGGTTGGGGATGAGTGAGGCAGATGGAAGGGATCGGAATAATGCATGAGATCTCTCTTAACTCAACACCTGGTAGTAGAAGAGGATACAAATAAGAAAGAAGAAGGTATTCTCTTCTATTTACCAACATAGCATAATTGTATCCTAACTTTATGTTTAGTAGTAAAATTTTCAGCCTATCAAGAAAACTGGAATTATCCAGGAATTTCAACAAATAACTGTGAATATTTTCAATTTGAAGACTTAATTCTTTTGCACAGTTACAATATTGTTGTTACGTTCTATGCATTGAGAACGTTGAAGGTTAGACACCAATATGGTCGGTTCATTCTTGCTATCCAATTACAAGTTGTATTTGGTTGCAGTAGAGACACCGGGCAGTAGGCAGTACTAGACCAGACATCCAGACAGTAGCCTGTAGTATTTCAAACATGTTAGTTGCGACATACAAAGTATCACTCATAAGTATAATTATTCATAAGTCTTTTATGTAATTACATAATTTTCTTATTCATAACTGTTAATTTCAAGATATTCAAGAAAATTATACTATTCAAGTTTATACTATGTTATACTATTATGACGTCATCTATGCATATACTACAGTTAAAACAATAAATAATCGTTTAACCAAGAGCTGGTCTTCATTCATTTAAAAGCAACTACATCACATCAGCTACTATACATAATATATACATATTGGTCCTCTGTGCATCTATACAATGTCTATCTACAAATTTCTAAAACTTTACATTAGTATTAAAAAAACTTATTGAAAAACATTAACATTAAATATTGTGGGAAAATAGCTGTGGGAACCAAAATTGCTAATTATGTTATGATGACATAACCAGATAAATAATCAAAGGAAGCTAAAATAAAAACAGCCTGAAACAAATATAATTATTACTGATAGAAAACTGTTTGTTAGTGTGTACAGTAGTACAATTAATATCTCTGTCTTTTTACATCCCAATTACAGTAAAATTCCAAATAGAATAAATAGGCATTATTTAAATTTAAATTTCTGTTTTTGACAACATTATTTAATTATAAAGAGTAAGATCTTTTATCAGCTACCTTCACCATATTCAATGTAATGCCTAACTAAGATATTATGATAGTGATTATGAAATAATATAATTTACACCTTTACTTTTTATTATATATTTCATGAGCTTATAATTTGACCTATGAAGTATACAACCTTAAACTTGTATATAAGTTTGAACATGTAGTGTAAACTTCAGGTTGCTTGCATATCTGCATATGAAGAATTTTTGTGCTCATTAGTAAGTCTTTTAGAAAATCTCTTGCAGTGTATGATTACTGGTCTAATTTATACCTGAGTTTCTGAGTCCCTAAGTCATCGTTCTGTGATCTTTTCAATGTGCATTTTTAAAAACATTTATGAAGAATATACAGAGAATATTCAGCAGTTTTATAAAAAGTAATTTTTTCCTCCATTTAATTATATGTTCTGTCTATTGATATATACACTAATGTTTTTTACATAATTTTTTATTTTTTTATTTATTTATTTATTTTTTTTTTTGTAGAGTGAAAAACGCTTTTGTGTTATAACCTGGAACAAATTTATTATCTAGAACTAGATTACAAAAAATTGTAACCAATATCTGAGTTAAACCACTACTAAAAACTCTCTTAAAACTAATCATAAAAAATATAAAATTTAACTAATAGTATCATCGACGCTATAGTTATTATTATAAGTTGTAGTTATGTACTAATAATTCTAACAATATTTTACAACAAAATAATAAGAAATAATTTACACAACATAATATAATTTTACAGTATCTATAGATTTGTATTGCAATTAAAAAAAGTTTTATTTGGTTGACATCATCAAGCTTGATGACGCAGTGAAAAATCTGTTTTATTATATCTTCACTTATAATCCTCCATTCAGAAATACAATGGCCTATGATTAAGCAGACATAAAAATCTCTTCATTTAATATGTATCTTATAACTATTAATATAGGCTATATGCATTTTCATCGATGCAAAGTTTTAAATGTAACTTATTTAGATAGTAACAAAAATGCCATTAATTTGTTAATTAAGGTAAAATTCTTATTTACGAGATCTGGCTATGAAATTTGTGAATTCCAAGGGTTTAGTAATTAAATTATTTAGAGGTGTAATATTTTAAAAACAATTAACTAAAATTATTATTATTGAAATTATTCTATAATCATAAATTAATTTTACAGGTTCAGCTGTTATATCATGATCCATCATTAGGACATGCTATTAGTTTTGTAATGAAACGATTGGAAATACTACATGCAGATCCTCCAGGATTAGTTAGATCACATGATATTGATCGGTTTTTAGGGAATTTTTGTTCATGGCAAGGAATAGAAAATCCCCCAGGAGATTCTGACCCATTACACTGGGATCATGCACTGATACTTACTGGACTTGATCTTTATGTACTGAGCAAAAATGGAAAATTAAGCAGCCAAGTTGTTGGTGAGATTATGTTATCAAATTAAATAAAATTATGAGTTTTAATGTATGTTTTTCTTGTAGTATTAGTTTCTAAAACCAAATTCATACTGTTGGTTTTTTAAATGGTTGGTTGAATGGTATGATGCTCTTTCTGTTACGTACAAATCTTTTAAACTGAACACATGAACATATGTCCTCAGATTTCAGCCTTGTATATTTTAATTTTCAACTTTTCTAGATTTATCTTTTACTACCAAATAATTAGTCTAGTATTCTTTAATGTATGGCCAACAAATTTTTATACAATAGCTTGTAATAAATTTCTTTCTGAAAATTTATCTTAAAACTTCTTTCTTTATAATTTATCATAAACATCCTCACATAACACCACTTTTTCGATAGTATTTCTTTAGAGTCATGGTTTAGGTGGTAATCTTCAACCCTTACTTAGTACTTTTTAACATCTTGAACATCCAGATTGCATCCTGAAGATTGAAAAGTATGAATTATAGATGATATTTCAATGCCAAATAAATATTTAATAAACTGACTTTTGTTTATCTTCACAGTTGTCTCTTCCAACTTAAAATTAGTTAAAAAATATAGATCATTGATGATTTTTTTGTCCGATTAAGAATTTTTTAAATATTGCCATCAGAAATAATACAATTTCTTTTTTATCTGTCTTCTTTTGTTATCAATACCTTTTTTACTTTAACGTAAATATTTTTACATAAATTATTAAATGAACTTATTCTTTTAGGTAATAAAATGAATTAGTATATAATAAATCATTGTTAAGATTTTTATTTAAATCCAATTTCTTATAGTTACAATGTTATTTCTTGTAGGTCTTGCTCCTGTTGCTGGTATGTGTACTTTGACAAGCAGCTGCACTGTAAATGAAGGCCGTCATTTTGAGAGTGTTTATGTAGTAGCACATGAGATTGGACATAAGTATGTTGTTTCATAAAATAATTCATTATTTGCTCATTATTTATAATTTCAGATGTTTTGTAAAAATAAACTGTTTTATATACAAATAAATACATTGTTCTACACATTACTTATAATTGCACATGAGATTTATTTTGTATCATCTCACTAGCAGTAATTTCATCTATTTTTGCTGGAATAATTGGAATAATTCATATACCTGTGTATTATTGCAAACTTTTCAATTTTTCTCAATGAACATTTTGGAAATCAATAAAAAATTTATATTTTCCTAAATTGATGCATATAAGTTTTTAGGATTTTTTTTTAGAAGATGAAAAAATTTATTTTTTTGGAAAATTAACTTTCACCAATTCTGTAGTAGATGTTAGGTAGATAG
>JAAAKQ030487613.1:4412-19480 GCA_010016005.3 Zanna intricata
TCAGTCTGCCCCTCACAACTGTAACAATCAATTTAATTTACATAAGCTATGAAACTTTCATTATAAAAACTAGGTTATTTAGAATAACACAATTACATTTATCAATGTATTAATAAATTATATAACCTACAATCAAAAGGTTGTTTGTTGCCACGTGAATCAACAAGAAAGCTCAAATGTTATTCATCACTCATGTTTGATACCGATAGTTATAAATAAGAGTACTAAAAATAATAATACTAAAATAGACAGACAAAAATCTTCTCCAGCTTGCAGTCATGGTACATGAAAGTTCACAAGCTGACACTGCTATTCACTAATAAACAGAAAATAATCTCAACAATTAAAAAGTAAAATAAATTTTAACCTGAAAAAATGAAGAATTATAAAAACCTATGAAGATAAACCTGGTGTTAACAAGTTTACTAATAAATTCATACAAATATGATACACAGAAAAAAGAAACATTTTTTTCAATTAATATACATGTATTTTTAAGAATAATAAAATAAATCATTTATACAGTGTCTTTTCATGATTTCACACAATTCTAAATAATCAATAATTAACTACAACTAAATAAAAAAAAGTTCATTGAAATATCACAATAGAAGTCCATGATACAAATGAGACCAGCAAATGCGATGTTTATTTACCAAAATAGAATAAATAAATAACTAAAAATATTATTAATTACAAATAATACAGTAATTAAATAAACTTAAAATATCCACTGAGGAATGTAATGTTAATGATAATAAAATGGAAATCTTACACTATTTACAATAAGCATAGCTTAAAACAAATTTAATTTAAATAACACTAAACAACAAAAAAAAGAAAATTTAAAATTTAGTTTTAAGATAACTTATCTTCAAAAATAATTTTAAAAAATGAAAAATAATTTTTATTTTAAAATGACTTATTAATGAAAAAAAAAAATACAATAATTAATACAATAATGTTTAAAGTTAATGTTTTAACAAATAACATTTTCATGTAATATCATTGTTTTCAGTTCAAACTTATAATTTATAATCATAACGATAATAATATAATAAATATTTCATTATACGACCTCACAACAAACAAGCAAAGCCAGCAGCAATTAGATTTTTGAAATTAAATTGTTCAAGAATAAAGTGTAAGCAAGATCAATTATTTTCAATTCTAGCAGCAATCAGATCAATTAAAAAGTACCATTCCAGTTAAAAAAATAATAATAATAATAAATAAACAAGAACAATTATTTATTTATTTTTACTCATTTACTGCAGTTGGAAGATAGTGACTACTTCTTTTATATATGTGGTGTGATTATGTCACATACAATGAAATGAAATTAACATTCTTAGACCTGTAATTTATTTTAAATTACTTTTTTAGAAAGCTATCAAGTTAAAATAACTATAAACTATGCAAATAAAGAAATAGACAGCACCCCATACTTTATTCAGCAGAAAATAAAAAATACTTATTTCAAGTATTCTTTAAGAGAATTTATCTAAAAGAATAATCTGATTTTATTATAATACAATAAAGTACTGCACAAAATAAATTATTGAAAAATATATATATATTCATGACAATATGTAACTACAAACTATAATTAATAATAATATTACAAACTATAATTAATAAGTAAATAGATTTTAGTACCAGTAAAAAAAAAAATTTTACCTCAATTTGAATAAAAAAATGTCAAAAGTGACTGTCAAGATTTTTTTAAGATTAAGACTATAACTAGAAGAAAATGTTTCTTCAAACTAAACCAAAATCACTTGAAACTATATTGATTGTTTAAAACTTACACACACATAAATTTCAAAACAAATTCAAGTAATTTTTATTCAGATAACTTAACATTTTTCTTACATCTATATAATTTATTATTATGCTCTGATCAAAATAACAAATTTATTTATTAATTTACTTTTAAGGTTTTGTTTTTCACTCTTAAGAGTTTTAACTAGCATAGTAAAAAGTACTAATTTGAAAATAATTTTTTTTGTCTCGCACAGTTAATAAATTTGTTTAATTTTAACACTAATTTTTTGTTTTTTTGTTTATAATAAATTTGATTAATAGCAATTTCTGAAAAATGATGAGTGACAATTATTATTACTTCACTGATATTACTATTCATAAATCAGCTTTTCACAGTTCCTAAACTTTAATCATACAGTAATAAATCCTTGTGAAGTCAATATAAGAATAATAATAATCTAAATATTGTCAAACTTAAATAATCCAAAGAAAAAACAAACAGTCGCTGGCAAAGCTCAAGTTAATATTATTAATAACATGATATTTAAATTATAAAGGAAGTAAGAATAAACCTATCTAAAGGAGAATTTGTTAATAAGAATTATAGGCCATCAGTAATGGAAATATCATTTAAAACAAAAAACAAACAATAAACATTAAAACAAAAATAAAATAATTTATCACTGTTATTGATAAAAAAATTATGATTAAAACAAGAAATTAGCGACAAGCATACAATTACTTTTAGAAGATCATCTTAGCTAATTAATAATGCACTGCCACAGATAGTGACTTATGCATTCAAAGATCATTTATATCCAAATTAAGCAATTAGAACTAAGTTTGTATACACACTTATGCAATGTTTATAAAATATTCTGTCCTTTACCTTTTCAGGCTTAAGAAAAACGCCTTCAAATTTGTTCTTTATACAATAATCTCATGAGACACTGGTGAAAGGAATAGAGTAATTAGTAATTACATTAAAAAAATTTGTAGCAAGTGTTAAGACAATTGTGTCAGCTTGCAAACCAAATAAAATAATATAATCCTCGGCTATAGCAGATCTTCACTACAAAAAACTGTTACTTGGTAAGCAACAGTTTTTCCAGATGCAACTGATGGCTAATTTACTGGCAAGTTAAAATATTAATTACCAGTTTTCCAAATGAATGGTTTAAAATTTTGTACACAGGCCATGACAATTAAATTATAACTGGCACAAGAAATTTATTCATTTATTTAAATTTACAACTACATTAACAATAAAATTTTAAAAGAGCAATATAAATAGGTTATAATAAATCTAAGAATAAATTATCGTAAAGAGGTACAAGATGAAGTAGAAGGGGGAAAATATTACTAATAGAAGTACAATCTGTATTTAAATACATACATTTCAATAATTTTATATATTAAGAAGAATAAATTAAAAGAGTTATTTACTAGGCTATAAATAAAGAGAATTTTATATTTACATTTACTTATAGAATATTAATTTTTTATCAGAATAAGATTTGAAAAATTCAATTATGTACATATTATATACGAAACAGGATTCAATCACAATTTTTCTCCTTGAAAACATATTAATTCACTAATATGTTTGTTGAAGTTCGGTAAGTTGAAGTAAAAGGCATTTATAAATATCAATTGAGCAGAAAAAAAAGAGTTCATCAATATAAAATCTCAAAATGTCTCAAAGTGAGTAATTATATAGAAATTATATAGTGAATGAAAGAAAAAAGTTTGATAAAGGAATATTATCATACTAAAATTCAAATGATGCAAACTACAAAGAATTTTGCAGTTTTAAGACAATGTTTAAGTACTGTAATTTACTTGTTTAAAAAAGGAAGTACTTATTCTATTCTTTCACCAAGTTAACATTTTTGTAAAAATCCAACCTACACCAGATCAATTCAGCAACTTTATATTAATATTTATATTAAATGAACAAGTACAGTAAAAAAGTTTTTTTTTTAGATGATTATTCTTATAAAAACAAAAAATGTTGTTTTAGAATAAATAACTTTAGTAATCAACTTTTTACACTAAACTGCAATGTACTGCAATTGTTAAAATATATATGATTTATCATTATGTGGTTAAATTTTCACCAGGAACATTTTTATAACCATCTTTAAGAAAGACAAATCAATAAACTCAAATTACTTGATAAGATCAACAAATTCACACGTAAAATTTCAAACAGAAACACAGGCAAAGACAGCTTGCTTAATTTTTTCATCATTAAAAAAAAATCTCCTAAAGCAGTTTAAAGATAAAATATTTTAAATTGAGAATAATGCAAAATCATTAGAGAATTATATTTATATAACAAATAAATGAATTTAATTCTCAAAATGTACACATACTATCTCAAATATAAAAAAAAAAAAAAAAAAAAAAAAAAAAAAATATTCCATGGCAAGAGAAGGCTGAAAAATACCTTTATACATTCCAAAACTAAAACTAACTTTTTTTAATTTTAAATAATAAATAACATATTCTTAATAATATGATAAATTTACTTATTTTTTAGGCAAAATTATTTTAATCAGATAAATAATATTTAATCATAAAATATTCATAATCATTTAATTGTAACAAATTTATCATTAAAATTTAAAAACATTATTATAAAAATTAAATAAAAATAAACGTAAGTAATAACTAGGTCTTTATAAATAAAAATCTGTTTATTAAACGATACTTCTTTAGTTCCTTAACTTTTCAGTCAACACAAATCTAAAATTAAAATAATTTTTTGTAATGAAGAACATATTAAAAAGAAATTCATTCATTGATGTTCAGGTATTAACAAGACTTCTTTGTGTCAACAATGTAGTTGATATTGTAAAATAGCATCATATACTTTACTTTTATAATTACATTCACAATTTAGTCAAGGGTCTGTCAATCAATCACTACAATACTGGAGGGTAAAGGAAGGTGAAAGCATTAAAATTTTGACCGGTACTATTTGCCCTTATGTTTAGATTTTTCTACCTCACATATGAAACAATGTATGTAGATACATTTCAAGACAATACTTTATTCTGATTTCTGTTTTAATGGACAATGGAACAGAAACCATGATACCTTTCATGGTAAATGATTTAACAAATTCAGTGTGGGCCAGAAGTCACTTCACCATTTAAAAATTAAATAACTTTTTTGCCATAAATTATATATATTTTTTGTTTCAGATTTTTAAAATGCAGAATTCGGAAAGAAATTGTGGGTAAATTGATGACAGAACAATATATAAAACTTATTGAGTTTTACTTTGAATATCAGTGCTCCACTGTTTTTACTCAGAGAGTATACATGTCACACTTTAACAAAATAAATCCTGCGTCAAAACCAGCAATATTGGCCCTTATTCAGTGCTTTCAACAGAACTGTTCTATCCAGGAACTTCCACGGACTGGAAGACCCCGCTCAGATCATTCATAGGAAAATACTGAACAGCTATGACAGAACATTGATGAAAAGCAAGGAAAATCCACTCGAAGGTGTTCTCAAGCGTTTGGAATCACCTGCATTACTTTGAGGTATATACAAAGAGGTCTTCAAATGTTTCCATACAAGGTCCAATTAGTACAGGAGCTAAAGCCGCTGGATCATCAAGCATGGCTAAACTATTGTGCCCAAGAGGCCATGAAGCTGTTAGGACAAATTTTCAGAAAAATAATTATTTCCAGAAAAGGAAAGGAAGGTTGAGTTTCATTGGCCATCACATTCCCCAAAATGACAACCTGAAATTTCCTTTTATGTGGATATTTGAAACGCTGAATGTCTGTTAATAAGCCTTGAATTCTTGATAAGCTGAAAGACAACATTTTTCAGGAAATTTGAATGATAAACAGAGTCATTTGCAAGCAATTATGGAGAGTGCCATAGAAACAGCTCATCTTTATGAAGGGGAGGGTTGTTTAAAAAATGTTATCTTTCACGTTTAGGCCAACAAATCTCCAAGGAGTGTACATTATAATGTTAAAAAGATAATTATAAAAATAATTAAAAGTAAAAAAGGTAATTTCAATTTTAAATGGGAAAGTGACTTTTGCCCCTCCTATATTTGTCAATCAAAATCAAAATTACATACAAGCAAAAACATTTAACTAAACATAGAATATAATTAAAAATTATTGACAGATTAATTAGAAACAGAATATATATTTATTCTGAGAATAAACATATATTCAGAGATATAATTGACAGATATTAGTAAAAATTATTGACAGATTAGATTAGTATAAAGAAGCTGATAAAATTTAAACTTCAAAATAAATGCAAATATTACGTAAACAAGCAAAACCAAAAATGTAAATGTCCACTAAGAAAAGAAACAAAAGCTACCAAAATTTCTTCAATTATTCAAAATTTAAGTTGAGGGCATAATATCTCTGGAGACTTCAGAAAAAAATAGTGCTCATTTTTTTCCTTCTAACAAGCTAATATTCTAAAACACAAGAATTATATTTCAACTTTTATATTAAAATGAAGATAATAATTTGAAAATAAACATGGCTTAATCATAGCCGTTATTTTCAAGTACTTCCAAAAAGCTTCCACAAAAAACTTTTAAATTAACATACAATTTGCTGCCTCTGAAAAAACAGTGATTGTAGAGAATGTAATCGTCTAAAACAATAACCTTAATACCATTTTTTTCATTTAATTAAAAGAATCTAATCAACATCAAAAAAATTTTTCGACTGTCATATGAGCATGCAAATTTCTCACCCTTGAATAGTAAAGGGCTACTCCCACATTGTTATAAAATGAATATAATATATTTTACCAGATTAACATATATTTTTTAAAAGATATTACATACTAAATTGGGTTAAAATTTAACACATTTATCATTTTAATTCTACAAATAATAATTATGAAAAAATGATTACACACAATGGGAAGTAAGCAGAAGACTGTTATCTGAAGTGAATGGTCACTAGAAAAAGATAACAGTTGATAATTAGCACTTTACTATTCATCAAGTAGATGGAGCTGGTTTACCTTAATAAAATTATTATCTTAAGTAAAAAAATTTACCAAATTCTGAACACAACAAACAATTAAAATACACCATAGACTCCTAATCACTATCGACTGGATAGATTTTTTTTATTTTTAATTATTGCATATGCCTTTCTGGTTGCCCATTATAGGGTGAATGAGGGTAAACTTTGTATTTTGTCAAGATAGTGATATCCCATCTTTTTATCAAAAACTTGGTTAATTTCTATGTTTAGTACTGCTTACCTTTCTTACTTCATTTTTTTTATCACTTGTTGACGGGTTTTGGAACCATTCCTATGTCAAAACTTATTGTACTATAGTTTTTGACAAGATTAAAATAAGTTTTGATAATGAAGCGGTTCCAAAACGTGTCAACAAATGATAAAAAAATGAAACTAAGAAAGGAAGGCAGTATTAAACATAGAAACTATAATGATCTTAGCAGAAAAGATAATAGTAATTATTATCTTAACAGATTGACTGTCATAAGACATAAATTTGAGTCCAACCCAAAATGTTCCCATAGGCTGTGAGATACATTTTTGTCTCAGTGTAAGATTCATTTTAGAGAACCAAACCTATTTCTGTCTCTCAGTAATACGGTCAAAACTAACCTATTATAATGCCAAAAAATCAGCTGTTTCCAACGATATGATTAGCTTTTTTCTATCTCTTTCAGTAAAACATTAAATAAATTTTCTGAAATTTGTACATAAATAATGCTTAATTTTTGAGTAAAATATTTTTTTAAATCTTCGTTTAGTTGCATATTTTAATCAGAAAATTTTTTCTGTAACAACTGTTTGTTGCTATAAACCTTTGTTTACATTGTGAAGTAATTGTTAGTTATTCTTATATATGTCTGAAAACTTTTTATGGTGCTGTTTTATTTATATTTAGTTTTAAAATGAATAACCATGAAATAAGACAATTTTTAAAATTTTCAAACTTGACAGTTAAGTGATAAGTTAAGTCTTTTCAGGCCAGATTCTGACTATGAGCCACAGTGGTAGAAGATAATTTGGAGGTTAGATCAAGTGATGAAAGTTTTGCAGATTTTGTTCGGGTTTTCAGTCATGATATTGAAGGAAATAACAATAGATAATAGTCCAAATAATGAAACGGCCCCTGATGATGTTGAAGAAACTTATATGGAAATAGATAATTTTAGAGATCCCGGAAGGCTTACAAATTTACAAAGAGAAGATGGCCAGTAGGATCCCTCTAATAAATGGGGACCAGTAGGTACTGTAGATGAACTTACACAAATTCCATTTATTGTATAATGAAGAATTTGGTATAAATTCTGATTTAATTGATACAATAGCAGGATTGCTTGCCCATTTAATTTCTACAAATTTTTTGTTACCAATATTCTAAGCCTGTAAGAAAACAAATCAACAAGAACAGATTTGAATTACTACTCAGTATGTTTCACTGCTCTAACAATGAAGAGGCCAATGCTGAGAACAAACTCTACAAAGTTCAGTTTATGAATGATTCAGTATCAGCAAATTTCAGTATGATACTTACTCCTGAAAACACATGCAGAGCATGTACATCGATGAAAGTACAGTAGTGTTTCTTGGAAGAATTTTTTCCATAAATTTTTAAAAGGAAAGAAACATAATTATGAAATTAAGATTTTCAAATTATAGCAAAGGATTCTTATATGTTGTGGTATAAATTATATTGTGGCAAGGAAAGGGCTATTAGAGATGCACCTGTTTCACAAAGTATTGAGTTTAATTTAATAGAGCCATATTTAGATTGTGGCAGAGTATTGTACACTGATAATAGGTATTCCAGCATTAAGTTAGCAGAACAACTATTGAACCATGGAACACATCTAGTGGGTAGTTTGAGAAAGAATTGTAAGTTCAATCCATCGAAAGAAACAAAAAGTAAATTGAAATCGGTGAATGTATTCAAGAAAAAATGACAATAATATTGTTGTATTAAAGTTGGAAAAGCAAGACATATTTATAGTGACAACAAAACATACTGATGAAATGGTAACTAATGAAGTATGTAAAAAAAACCTGTTACAAAACCTGTAGCCATCATTGAGTATAACAAAGGAAAATCTTACATAGATTTATGAAAATGGTTCATATAGTAGTGTATTGAGTTGTTCAGTAAAGTGGTAAGGTAAAGTTATTTTTGACCTTTTACTAACCACTAGTACTGTAAATTCTTAGTATATATCGCTCTGTTATTAAGAAATCTACAAATATTTCAAAATTTAAAGAATCTTTAGTGAAGTCATTATTTGAAAAATTGAGACATCTTATCAAACTGAAGTACTGGAAAATCATAGTTTGAAAAAAATAAATAAAACATTATGATGCAAAATTTGTTATAAAAAAAAAGTGTCTGCTGCTGGCAGAGTTTCTGCACAAAATAATACAAAAAAATAGTTAAAACACAATGTCAAATATGCATGATACATAAATGTATTGACATTTTTTTTGATAATCATACAATAAAATCTAAATATCTCACAGATAGCCCAAATAGAATCTGTAAATAGTGTAATTCTTAAATAGTGTGATTTTGTGTTATTTTCTGAAAAATATTAAGTCTATGTAAGCAAAACTTATTGGTAACGATATTATAAAATTAGAAGCATAAATGAAACCTTTAAACAGTGTAAATATTTAATTTTTTAAGTTTTAATGAAGTTAATATGTTATCTAAACAACGTATTTTACTTATTCATAAAAATTTTAGTGATGACTTTTGGTTTTTTCTTTTAAATTCTGTTTAGAATGTAAAATAAATGTAATAAAATGTTAGTCTGTTTTTTAAATCATGTTATATATGTCAAGGTAAGCAAAACCAACTATTTATTCATAGATTAAAATTTTTATAACAGTATTATAAAGCATTAAAGAAATTATTTTAAGATACAAAATTATATCTCACTCGTAATGCATAAATATTGAGACATAAATTTAAGTCTAAATATTTTTTTTGTGGAAATTGAAAAAAAAAATTCGTTTTGCTATATTATAATGTCAACCACTGATATTTTTTGAAAAAAAAAATTAAAATTAAAGAGTAAATTTTTAACAGTTTCAACAAGTATTGCCAAATTTCACGGAGCAGCCAACCTGTTAACAAAAACTTTAACTTTGTGTTAAATTCACAATTCAATAAAAATTAGTATAACCCTATAATTCTTCTTTTTTTAAGTAAGTAAATTATTATTATTATATACATAAAATGTGGAATTTTATAAGATACCACACTCAAGATTTATAATCTTTTTTAGGTAATCAATCTGTATTATTTTTTTTTAACAATCTTCAATAAAGAATCAGTCCATAAAAGGTCAGTGAACAGTTTCCTTCTGTATTATGAAAATTTTTACGCACAATAATGAATTTAACATACAAATAGAAACAATAAAAATAATAATCTAATAAGTTAAATTTTTACTAATAACTATATTACTGTAGCATAAATTATTAACAGAATCAAAAAATAATAAGAAATACTTTTATTAATCAAAATATTCTAAATATTTATTTACATTATCATTAAATTGATTTATTTAAAATTATTAATATTTACACATTATTTATAACTAACATTTACCAATAATTAATATTTCAACCAATACACTATTTTTATTTTGTGAATAAAGTACCGGGTGATTCAAAAAGGACTTCACAACTTGAAAAACATAAAAAATTTATTGAGATGACTTACGGATTCAATTGAGGTCTCATTTTATAGGAAAACATATCAAGTTTGTCATCCAAACTTCGTTATTCACTTCACTTCGTTATTCGGACATTCACTTCGATTTAATATGGCTTCCATTTGTAATGAGACTATATCCCATCTGATGATTTCATTCCAAAGTGTAGCCAGCAAGTCAGGCATTGCCTTTGCATCTGCAGCATTAAAGTCTTAGCTCAACACGATCTGCAGGCAAAGGAGGTACATACACCCAATCTTTAATAAAATCCTACAAGAAAAAATTTGGTGGAGTCAAATCTGAGGAGTAACGTGGCCACGCAATTGAACCTTCACAATTAATCCATCAGCCTGGGAATCTAGTATCAAGAAAATCTTGTTCTTCTGGGTAGTAATGAAATGATGCCCCAACTTGCTGATAGTAATGACATCCATCTTTAACATCATCATCTGAGGTATTAGAAAATTCTGAAGTTCATATAAATGAAACCACTTACAGCTGCCTAATAAAAGAAAAACAACCTGTCTCAACAAAGGTTTGGTGCCAAAAGTAAATTGTATGCCTAATAGAAGGCTCAATCAAAATTATATAGAACTGCAGTTGCTGACTGAAAGTAGTAAAACCAAAACACATTTTTCACTAGTAAATGTATCCATTTTTTACAACTGGTAACAGCAATGCTGGTTGAATTCGATACTAATGAACTACGCAAGTCAAAGCTTGATGTGTTTTGCTATGAAAAGGAGACCTCAACTGAATCTGTAAGTTATCTTAATAAATTTTTATATGTTTTTAAAGTTGTAGAGTCCTTTTTGAATTACCCGCTATATGAATATGCAATAATATACAATAAAAAAATGAAAATGTAAATACAATGAAGGAATGAAAAAATTGAAAATTTTAAGAAAATATATTACAACTAAACAAAGTAATAAATATATCTATGATGAAAATATGTTTATAATAATTTTTAACGAAAAATGATTTATATTAAAATTAAGAAAATTATAATATACTGTATAATATAAAACATAAAGTAACCATAAGGAAACTATAACAAAAATAACTTAACGAAAAAGAAAAGGAAAAAACACTTAATGAGTTGTGATTTTTCAAATAAATTAACCATTTAAGGAGAAAACATTTCAATAAAATATTTATAAAATTTAACAAACATCTTTGGTTTTCTGCAATTTTCCTTTTAAAGAAGGTAACCATTACTTTTTCATTTAACAAACACAAGTGCCCACCACTAATATCTATATATTTAAAATAGCACAGATTATAATACATGTAGTACATTAATTAATTGAAAAAAAAAAATTATTAGGCTTTAATTTTATTAATACCAATATAACTGGAAGGGGAAAAAACAAAATAAATGCAATACGTAAAAATCACCCATCATAATTAGGTCAATTTAATATATTGCTTCCATATTAAACAATTTTTTTTTTAATAGCAAAAATTTGATTTGCTTAGAACTTTTCTGCCCAGTTATTGGTAACTTATTATCTAATTGAAGAAAAAATCATCACCATACATTTTATGTAATAAAGTTCAGGCCATATATGACAAGATTGTAATATACTAGTTTTATTAAAAATTTGTAAGCCATGCTGCTGTCCTATACATCTTTATTTGAATGTAAGTTACACTGTATAAAAATTGCATCAGACAGAAATCTACTGGCTGCAAAGTAAGGTCTTTATCAAATCTTTTTAATGTGACTTCCAAATTAATGTGGAAGTTCAGTAAAAATCAAAAACATAGTTGTAAGTGAAAGATAGAGATACTAAAGCAGGTAACCTGAATCAAATAACATGATTCTTTTAAGTAATAATTGTTTTGCTTTAAGAAAATGTAAATTTCTGAACAAAGACATGATGCATTTAACAGCTGTTGGATTATTTCAACTGGGGAAAATTTTAAACCTTCTATCATGTTCCTTTAACTTTACTTTAGGCACTACTCCCCATAGTCGGAAAATGGTGTGCCCCAGGACCTACGCTCAAAAGAGCCTCACAAATTGTTTAATTTCTTTAAATCAAAGTATTCAAACTAGGAACAGACTAGAACTAGAAACACTTCGCACTAGCGTTCCATGAATTTTTGTTTTGTTTCAACACTCTCACTCAATGTATTAAAATTGTAGTGTAAAAACTTCATGATCTGTTCCTCATCAATGAATAGACTGAAAAAGTAGTAATGTAATCATCTACCATAATGTTCAACAATTTTTTTTTTGTAAAATTCTCATAAGAGAAATTTTAAACAATTTTTCTTTTAAAAATGCAGCATCCAAAGTGTTCCAATTCACCAAATATATGTTAAGATCGTAAAATGGAACCTTAAAATTATTTTTCTGTTATTTTAAATGATTTTTTCTTAGTTTTAATAAAAAGCACATATAATAAAAAATTAAAACACTTTTTTAACCACCTTACCAGCAAAAAAAGATGTATTTTCTCAAGATTTTTCAGTTTTTCAAACCATAATCAGAAGATTAAAAATATTATAATAAGCCAAAAATTAAAATGAACATACAGTAATGAATGTTTGAATATTTGAATGTTTGAAACGGTATACTGTTGACATTCAAACCCTCATTTTAATTTTTGACTTAAAATATTTTGAATCTCCTTATGATGATTTGAAAAAACTGAAAGATCTTGAGAAAATACATCTTTTTTGAGAAAATCTGTTTTAATTTTTTAAATTATTTTTTATTATTAAAATATATCAGTGGAAACCATGTTTAAGAAATTTAAAAGTACATATATAGTACAATTTGCCTAAACTTATTTACTACATTGCTAAACCATCACCGGTTGGCATTTGGCATCTATCTATTTCGTTCCTCATAATTATTTTTATTTAATTCTCTTTATTTTATTTTTTAGGTACTCTCAGATTAAAAAGAGGCCACCTCAACAGAGTGCACTGAGACTGTAACATTAGGTTCATTTGCTATTTTCGCTGAAAAAAAAACACTTTTTTTAATAGATCGGCGCTTATCGTGGTCAAGGTTAAATTTACTCAAGTTATGATGTTAAGTTAAGGTCAAAAAAAAAAAACAAAAACGTGAACAAAAAAGCATAGGGCATAGATTGCCACTATTTTGATTCGTATCTGACATGTGATGATCAGCAGCCAGTGGCAATGGCAATGTATTCAACAAGCTCCTTGGTGACATTGTTAAGTTTTGGGACTCTGTTCAAACATAAAAGTAATTTGTAAAATTTCAAAAATTTTGTATGATATAAATAAAGACCTATACTGTGTGTACATGAATGAGTATTTTAAAAACATCATTCTTCCTTCTGAAACCAGGTGGTCTCCGTTTAATCAGAATGAAACATTAAGTTCTTCTCTGTTTCAGTTTTACAAAACTAAGAAAGTAAAAAAGAGAAAATATCTAAGCGGTGCACAGAAAAGATAACAAGCTGACAAGAAAAAAAAGAATTTGAAAATTGTCAAAAGAAACTCAAAAATCAGGAATTAGCTATTGCTAAAATAGTGTTCACAAAGTAGCTCAGAATAGCTTCCTCAATTTTTTAACAAAAATAGGAATCGTACAGAAAAAAATGCTGCAATTCATCCAAATCGAAATTTGATTCTAGAGAATTAAGATGAAGTTAATCAAGATCATGATGAAGAATATATCCTCTTGATAAAGTCAAATGATTGAAGAGAATATTAACCACACTGGTTCAATCCTGGAAAGTGGCCATTACATTCTTCTGACAAAATTAAAAGTTTTACTTGTGAAAAGAAATATTGTTCAAATAAAAGATTATAATTTTCCAGTAGAAAAATGAAGTAGGAAAAGGTAATATTTTGTGTTATTCAACTTTATATTTAAGTGGAGAAAATGACTGTAGAAATTGACTTTTATACTAAAAAATAAAAGTAAATTATTTTGTTTTCACTGTTATTTATTCCCCAATCAGTTATAAAGGCCACCCTAGCATTATCAAATCAAGACATTTGTGATTGAAAATATCTTGGGAGATCTTAAATGAACATAATTCATCACTTCTTGGCCACAAACAATCATTCAAAGAATAAAATTAAAAAGCATATTATGTAAAGAACAAACAATATACAATATCCATCAAAGAAATTTAAATTTAGAAGTAGATCACTGGCGAGAACTTTCTAAAAGAAGAAAACATTTTATATAATATTTGGCAAAAAACAAAGATGCATTTCAGCATAGTTTGGAACTAATCAAACAATTCTTATATAACATAATGGAAAATTCTTAAGCTTCATTGAAATCATTTCAAAATTTGATGCAAGAATATTAGAACGTGTAAAATGAATTAAAGATAAAGAAACTAAAGACCATTTCTTAGGTTGGAAAATACAAAATGAAATTATTAATTTATTGACAAGTTAAAAATGGAATCATTAAAAAAAAGAACAAATATTACTCAGCACAGTTAGAGTGTACTGCACATAAAATTCATATTGAACAATTAACTTTTATAGTCTGAATTGTAGAAATGCCAAATGAAAACCAGAAATTTACTTTATCGGAAATTTACTTTAT
>JAAAKQ030487613.1:27568-42219 GCA_010016005.3 Zanna intricata
AAGCAGATAGAAAAATGTAATTTTTCCATTTATGTTCCAAAACCGTACACAGTACTCCCCACGGGTTCTTATTGTCCTCTTTGTAGTGAGTACTTTATGAAATTGGTAGGTCCATCGGTACGTATACTTTTTAACAAAGCACCACCCATTGTTCAGGATCATCTTCGAGCTGAGATGGTCTCCATAAGTGGTTGACTGTCCGTTTCAGACCAGACAACTTCCTATTTCACCATGGGGCAGCCTCTCTCAACCAGAACTTCAGGGATGAGACTCTCAGTGGCATAATAAAAGCTGCCAACACTCTCTTCCAAGTTCTCTAAATCCAGGATTACCAAACTCCAACCTAAAAATTGGAGCCTAAACGACAGAATACCAATCAATGTTTTCCAATCCACATACCTGTACAGAAATCCTGCTGAACAGGAACATTACATCGATAGCACTCATTCCAGCCACCAACACTCTCAATTAATTGATGATCACATGAGCAATCGTCGAACACCTTCTAATCAAAAACACTGGCAGGAATAAATCTACCAATGGTGACATAAATGTTTGTTCTCCCAAAAAGCAGATGCTCATCAACCATACCTGCATATGTGGACAACTCACCAGACATATTGAAGCTTTCCACTCCGTACTGGGCTATAAAGCCCTCTCTCTATTAACTCACCTCCATCGTTGGTAAGACCACTGTGCCACATTCAAGACTTGATGTTAACGTTTGTACCAATTATAACGGATAATGGGTTCTCTGACCAGAGAACCTCAGGATCTTGTCCTACACCTCAAGATGACGATCATCAAGGTCTTTTTACTGAAAATATGAACTTGCAACATATAGATTTTCTTCTGCACAAGACAGCAAACATACTACTAGAACCACAATAAAGCGTTTCTAACAGGTAAAACCTGGCAGATCCTATGACACAATATATGATGCAACAGCAACACAAATCCAATCCCAGTCGCACAGCAACCTCACCTAATTCAATTTGAACTATATAAGCACCCTGTGCATAAACCAGTTATTATTACTTTGATTATCACCACCCTTTATTATCTTTCTATTTTGTTTGACTTACATATTTGAAACTGCAATTATTGTCTTTTCTTATTAATTTACAAGTGTCTGCTTTATCAGCCTGTTTGTTATCTTTAGCGTTTCAGTAGACAAGGGTCAATCCCTTGATATAACCAATGTAATGTCAAAGTTAGTGATTTTAGTAATTTTTCGCAATATTTTATGCTTGGACTATACATAGACAATGTAATTTCTATTCATGCTTCCTCTGATCCTGCTTCTTTATTGTTCTGAAGGAAAATTTTTTTGCTGGATTTGATCAAATTTTGGTCAATTCTTTTTTATATCCTATCAAATGATCTTTCTAGTGAAAATAATGAACTCAGCCGTATCTTTAATGAAATTAATTTCTCTGTAATAAGCCTTCGGACATCTGTATTGCTCTACAAATAACTGCATTAAAAACAACCATCTTAAGTTGCATAGGATGTAAAGGATCAATAAAGATACACGTATTACCACCGATAGGTACTTTTTGTATAACTCAAAAGTGATTTTATTATCTTTATGAATTAATTTATAATCCAAAAATAGCGACATTTGTTTACTTTATATTTCAAAGGTAAATTTAATATTTTTTATTGATTTTATTTAATTTTTTAACAAAGTTTCCATCATGATAGAAATATCACTTTTATGATTCTTTAAATCATAATGATTTAATATCCCTAATTTTGCACACTTTATTTTCTTGTAGTTTCTGCGCTCTGGGATATCTGTTAATAATCTATATTGCTACTTCTGACTTTAGTAGGTATATTCCTCATATCAACATTATTGATACTTTCATTAAAAAATAAATTTTTCTAAAAGCAGCAAATCTAGCTTGTAGGCTAGGTTAAGTGCCTAACTGAAAGCACTGTAAAGGACCTACTCCCACAAAAACTTACGGTAGTACTTAAAAATCTTCATCCAAAATCTTAAAATAAAATGATTCAGAAAGAATTTTCTGAATCTTCTGACGTTGGCGGATTTTCATGCATAAAAGAAACAACAAAATCAAAAAATTAACTCTAATTAAGTCTTTCCTTAAGTACTTACAGTTTCATCAGGATGGAGCGTTGCTGGGTTATCTCTTATTAGAAATATAACAAGTGGATAACACAGTCTAGGAGGTGTTCCTAAATCTAATGCTGGATCAGGTAGAGACATCTTCATTAATTTCTCTCCATGAGATGATTCTCTATTAAAAAAAAAAAAATTATTATTATTATAATTCAATAAACTAACAAATTATAATACAAAACTATCAATGATGATATATTTACACATAAAATAATGAAGCACATTATATACCTTCAATTTATAAACAACTTCTGATTTTAAAATTAACAAAAGTTAAAAAAATATTATACAAATTTCATTACAAAAATAAACTCAACAACTTGTTATCAAATGAATTTTTAATTATTCCAATTAAAAAGAACAACTAATGCAACTTATGTAATTGTAACTGGTAAGTATTAAAATAATTCTAATATATCTTGCAAGAGAAACTGAATGCAGTGGCATGATTAAATGTGGTTGTGCAACTGCTTACTGTTTTTGAGATATTTAATGATAAAATTACTCTCTGATACAATTAAATATATGGTACATGAAACACTGTTATACTAAATATTAAGAACACCTGATAGCTCTCACACAAAAAATATGCAACAGACAACTGTGCTACCAAACGTTTATGCTCTTCAATCATATTAAAATATCTTATATGCTTGTAGAGTACTAGAGGTCTGGTGAAACAACACACAATGGTATTTAGCCCTGAGAAGACCATCATTATGCTGTTGAAGGGCCATTAGGCCACTATGTGGCTTGTCCATGTTTTGATAAGAATTTCAGATTTAAGGAGCACTTCAGACTGTTGCTAAGAGGGTATATGATGCCTTCTTCAGTATTGTAAAGTAACCCACCGGGTTGGTCTAGTGGTTAACACGACATCACAAATCAGCTGATTTTGAAGTCGAAAGTTCCAAGGTTCAAATCCTAGTAAAGATAAAAATTTTTATACGGATTTGAATACTAGATCGTGGATACCAGTGTTCTTTGGTGGTTGGGTTTCAATTAACCACACTTCTAAGGAGTGGTCGACCTGAGATTGGACAAGACTACACTCACTTCATTTACATTCATACACATCATCCTCACTCATCCTCTGAAGCAATACCTTATGGTAGTTCTGGAGGCTAAACAGATAAATAGAGAGTACTGTAAAGTGGTGGTCCACCCCGACTGGAGTCTAAATTTTAAAATAATTAAAATTTTGTATAAGGTGTATTATGCTTTATGCACCTGTTTGGACAAAAAGAATGAGGTATAAAAGCTACCTGATATTCTTTTGAGGACTCAGACTCTCTAGTAATCGCAGGAGTAAAACCAATTGATGTCCTCGTATTGGAACATCAGTTACATTATGCTGCGAAGAAGTCAGGTGAACTGACTGCGCAGTATAATCTGGAAATGGAGGAGGGAGATTTTGGTATTTGGCAGGAAGGTGGGATTAGATGACAGATAGGTGGTATAAACACAAAATGTCTCTTATGTCTCTTTCAGACATAAGAGCATTCAAAGTCAGGCTGGCTAGACTTGATTTGATTACTTGTGTCCATACCCTCAATGTTAGTATCAGGTTATGTTTATCATGTGGTGTAAATCTGCTCAAAATATGAGTTTAGGCATAGAAGTGACAGGGAGCTTGAGGATATTGGTTTCAGTCTATTTGCGGGCTAACTGGAAAGTTAGAGATGTGTGGTGCATTGTTGAAAGATTTTTAAGGTTTTTGGTGCTCTAAAAAGGGTGTATAGTATAGAATAGTCCCGGGTTCGATCCCAGTCGGGCATGGAATTTTCCACACATGCTACAATTCATTCATCCTATCCTCTGAAGATATACCTTAACGGTGATTCTGGAGGTTAAACAGAAAAAAAAAATAGAATAGTAGCCTGGGGTCTAGGGACCAGTTTCAGTGCTTTCCACCAGAGTAGGCGCATTCGACAATTGTGCCTAGATGTTGTTTGGTACATTCATTGGTTGATTGGTAATTTTAGTAGCATAATATGGAAGGTCAAAATCGTGATGATGTGAACAATTTTTGAAGGTATGAGATTAATGATTTGTTACAGCCAATTTGTACATTTTTATTGGTTAACAGTTTTTTGATTCAATTTGGGTGTTAAGAATATCTTTTGCTAGTTGATGAGTTTTAACACTGATAGAAATATCTTTGCCATGTTTCAAGGCATTTTCATCGGTGCCATCAGAGGCCATGCTGATGATTGAAATAAATAATTAGGTTTTAAGGGTATGTAAGATGACCTCCAGTAAAGCTCATCAAAGCTTTACTGGAACGAAAGTTTTGGAACGGAAGGAGTGGTATGGCGATCAGGATAGTCACTAGTCTTCCCCTATGAGATCAGAATGTATATATGATATTTCATGTCTGACCAGTCAGAGTGGAGTCAGGTGGAAATTAGGTTTAATTCCTAGGAAGTCTCATTTATTTGACTTATCTCATTTACCTTGTCTTCCACATTAAAGTAAAAATAATAGTAATAATAAAGATATAAATATAAGCATTTAACATATGTACTGTTTTAACTTTAAACGAAACCATTAAACTGATCTTCCTACTGGTTACATACAACAGCTATTTCTCCTTCCAATAGACTACTTTCACAACTAACTTGCAAAGAATTCTTCAATCATTCTTGGTATCCACCCTCATTTTAATTAAACAATTGGGTCAATTACGCTTAAATCTAAAGTAATTTTGTACCTCAGAATTTCTTTCCTTATCTATCAAAGAATATAAAGTCAATATTTTTTCAAAAAATTACTATATTTCTGGTGTTTTTATCCTTTTTTACTTATGTTTTATATTACACAACAATATTTTGACCTGCACATTAGCACTACAATTGCTATCACTTTGCGAAGTAAGATTTCTTTCTATCCATCTCAACTTTTCTTATTAATATCTATATGACAGTTTCTACAAACTGCTAAAATTAGTTTTTTCTACATCCAAAAAATTACCACTGAATCGACATCTAAAGACATCAAATAGCAAAAGTTTCATTTCAGAGTTTTTAGTATTTCTATTTTTTAGCAGCTTTATCAAAATGTGAATTAAAGTCAGTGGAAAAAGAACATCCTCGCTGAACATCTCTTAGACTGACTATAGTTGCTTCTAATATAGATAATAGAATCTCCACACAAAATCTGCACAACAAAAATTAGGATTCCCAGAGCTTACTTGTTACATTCCAATCTTGAAGAATTTACTGAATCGAAAGCTTTCTTAATATTTAAAATTCTTTGTGCTTCTCAAAAAGTTGTGAAAATTGAAATACAGAAAAAATTTATTTGGCTGAAATCTTGCATAAAAATACTTTAGAAATAGATATTAATTTCTACGCCACTAATTTTCTTAAACTCTTTTATGAAGGATATTTAAAAATTTAATTATGATTTTTGGTAAAAAAAAAAAAAAAAACTGAGAAAAAAGTTATTTTAAATATAAATAAATATATTTTAAATCTTCATTAATTCCACACATAATTATCATACACATTCAGAAACCAATTGTATCACAACACCAGCTTTGCAGAGCTTCATCAAAGAACTCCAGTAGAAGAGTACCTTGAATCAATCAAGTTAAAGTGTTCATGCAATATAAAGAATATGGAAACACTTTACTGAACAGAACAAATAATTTTTTGTGTACATCCCATCCTATTCATTTTGCATTGACCTTGAAGATTTTCCACATTTTAAAGTAAATTTATGACTCACAGATGGAAGGAATGACAGTAGGTTATGTTTCACTGACCAATGATATACTAGCACTGAACATAATGGACAGCAGATTAAAGTTTTACAATAACTATGTAACTACCAGTGGCTATTAAACATGCACTATGTTGCTAATGTGACTAGTTTATTTCCAGCAGGCAATTTAAAGTAAATTTTGAAATAGCCTTCACAATATGTGTTTAGTAAATTCATTTCATATGTGAAAAATTTTATGTAATAATAATATAACATATTTTAATGTAATACCAAAATCTATGTATGAACACTGGTCCAAGGTTACAGCAATAAAAAGTTCAATCATATATGTCCATAGAAAATTAGATTTTTTATGATGTATTATTCATTATTCTATTTAAAAAAAAAAACTAATAAATTAAAATTACAAGTGCATGCTCGTAATTCGCTAAAATAGCGAATGCATGCACACATATACACACAGCTTGAAAATTATTTACACTAATCCATGAATTTTAAAAATAGAAAAAATTTAAAATAATTAAAATGTAACCATAAAAGGAGTAAAAATGTAATTTTCTCAACTACCTGCAAACTACAAAGAAAGTTAAAATGATAAAATATACGATGACAATAGTGATTATTAAAAAAATAAAAAATGAGATCTAAGCTAATATAAGTACCAGGTACCTGGTAGAATATAGAGCATCACAACACAATAAAATACAGTACCAATGTATTAATATGTTTCCACAGAATAAACAGCAGAATGGATGTTATATTGTATGGTAAACGTTATGTTGATTGTAACTCAAATAATATAATAGATATTACATATTATGCATGATATAACAATTCATAACTATGATATTCATAACAACATAATGAAAGGTCTGAAGCAATAAACCATCTTCAGAAGCTCTTTAATTATTAATTTACATAATTAACACTCATAGTAAAGCATGAAACAATCATTTATTTTAAAAAAAGTGCATAAAATCTGTGTAATAGATTTAGATTTTTTTTTGTGTAATAGATAAAGAGAAAAAATAAAGATATGATTTCTGCTTGTTTAACAAATAAATATTTTATGGTTCAACATATTATATACATTAATGTATTCATTTTGGGGTGTATGTTGAATCTATTCCTAAGAAATAAATTTTTATGTTAAAAATACAAAATAGCGGATACAGTAAGGTAAACTAAGTGCTTCCAGACATATTTTGATGTAAAAGTTTTCTTTATATCAATGTGAGGGACCATTCCCCAAATTCTTGAAACAATTATTATACACAAATATATATATATATATATACATAAAACGTATCAGGAAGTTCTCCCAGAACTTTCATAACCAATTCTACTTGTAAAAAGAATGGCAAAAGTACATAATATTCTAAAATGCTTTGTTTGTAAGTTACAGTTGGTGAAAGATTTTGCTCAGATTTCAGTTACCCTCTTGAAATGGAGTACTGAAACTTTTAGGATGTTATTGTTTTAGGACATTATACGGGGCACAATTAATGATTTCTTATGGTTTCTGACCTGAAAAATCAAATAAAATAGGTTCCATATCTACTGTAGAATTTCGTCCGAAATTTCAGATCCAGTTAAAAAGAACTAACTTTTCTCAAAACATCAATATATATATATATATATATATATAATAAATAATATAACAAATATACACCTGACCACCACAGGACATGTACTACCGGATGGGGATTTCTTCTAATGATCGATACACTCCAGTGCTAAGATAAAGGGGACTTGCGTGCGCACGCACACACACACACACAAATGCCGTTTAGTAGGATAGAATAATATAAAGTGACAATGATTATCAACTATTTAAGTTATACAGTCTTCTCATAATTGAAGATGATTCCATAAATTTTAAATGTTAATGCTGTTTAAATTGTTAAGTTTAAAGTAAACTTGTTATTTTGTTCTATTCAAGGATGATTTTTATTAATTTTAATTATAAATATTTCAATTGTTTTATTCACATAAAAACACATTTAAAACATTTTATTCATTGTCTTATATGTTATGAGAACTTTTCATACATTTAACATCAAAATACAGTAAGAACAGGTCCATACCTGGTCACTTATCTTACAGCAGCACTTTAGCAGTCTGCAACTGTATCAGCTAAAGGATATGTATATGTCTAAAATCTGGATCTGCTGATGCAGTTGCAGGATGAGTAAGTACAATAATAAAGGTGTTTTATTTTAACACATCCTTTCTGATTAAATTGAGATTGTATATGAGTATTTAAACAACCAAATATTTAGTACAGGAATTGTATTTAATAACAAACACACCTTCAATTAAAGTATACATACTTTTTTCTTATGAAGTTGCAACAGAAAAATAATTAATATGAATAGAAAGAAATTCGCATAATTTCAAATCACATCATTCAAGTAAGTGATGAATGGAATGTGAACACTGCAAATGAATGCTCTATTGATTGGAATTACTAGTACACACACACATAATACAAACTACGTTATAATCTTAATTTGAACAGTGAATATTATGTGTTATGTGTAATATATAATGTTTAAGCATTTTAACTGACAACCTTCATGGAGAGAAATTTTTATCAGTCTTATGATGAAACATATCTACCAAAATGGTTCATTTTAATATGTTCATCACCATAGTCACACAGTAAGATAAGATAAATCATCTTTTTTTTTTAAATTTGAAATAAAGTTTAGATCTAACCCCATTAACCTAAGGACAATCTACCTCTGATTTATTCCAATTAGAAGCAGAAGCAGTCCCTCTGAAGACTGATCACCCATTACTTCCTACCGCTCTACCTATATTCCCCTATTCTCTTTCCTTATATAATATCCATTGCATTAAAATGTATCTCTTTGCACAAAAAATAAAACTAGTAACCTAGGGTCGATAACATAAAGTTAGACTTTTTAATTCTAAAAACTAAATAACACGATTAAAAAGCAAGTCATTTTTAATTAACCTACATTAACTGTTTTTTTTTTCAAAAGTTTAACCACATTTTATTGAATACTTCATTTTTATTTTGAGACATGAGTAATATGAATCTACACAATTAAAATATTAGGCTGCACAAAAAATGTAAAGCACATTAAAATAGAACAGTTACTATATTATTAAGAGTATTACAACAAAACAAAGAGAAAAGTTACAACACAAAACAGTTTCTTTGCGCTATTTCAATATATGCTCAAACTGCAAACCACCGGCTTGGTATCACTTTTAAGCACAATGCTATACATTCCTAGTGACATCTCCCAGTAGCCACAGGGATTACTTTCAGGGCGTAATCCCACTAGTGACCATGGCTTTTTATTGTACATATGTTCTTGACAGTCTCGTACAAGTATAAATCTGCAGGAGTTAAATTAGATGAACGGGTGAGTATTCAGTCAGGCTAACTAGCATCCCAGTACAGTGTTATCGAAGTAGGCACATATATTTGAATTAAAGTGTAGCAGGAGCATATCATCTTGTTAGATAAGAAACAGATCATCACCAAATAAAGCCCTAATAGATAATAAAATTAACGTGTCCAGAATCTACAAGTAAGTCTGGTTAGTAACCAAATAACCATAAAAAGAATGGTGCAATTAGTCATCTCCTTGATGACAGACCACACCAGAAAATGAGCCCTGAAGAACTGAATTATTTTGCATATATGTATGGTTAGACATACTGGCAGTTATCCCTTCCATATTCCTTTACCCATTGACATCACACTTCATAAAAATTGTCAAACTTCCAATACCACTTCAAAATGGTTTTTCATGCCTCCAATGGCAGCCATGTTTCTGTACTTTTTCAACTGATTACATTGCACACTCACATCATTTAACACTAATGCTATCTGTTGCTGAAGCTGAACATTGGGACTACACATTGAACCCAACACGAACTGTAACATATTGTATATATGAGAAGCTTTTAAACTATGTATACATTTTTTGAACAGCCCGGAACTGAGCGAACAACTAATAACATAATTTGTTCAGTAAGAATAAAAGCTCTACAGGCTAGATATAACATTTAAACTAATATTAAGCTTCAGGATAGATTTTACTTTTGTGTGTGTGTGTGTGTACACATTACATGCACACACAAATACACACGCACTCACGTGCACACACTCTATCTCTCGAAACATGCATGCAAGCACAAAAATACTTAAAATCATTAAGAAATATGTAAAAAGTTTAAGCAAAAAAAGCTTTGTTTTAAAAAATTAAATATATGTAAATTGTTTTAGATGCTAATCAAACTAAATATGGAAAGAAAAAAGTAATTTTTTTCCAGTTAGACAACTCATGCACGAGGAGTAAGAGATCATGGAAAGAGAGAGAGAGAGAGAGAGAGAAAAAAAGAAAATGATACAGATATGAAAACTTAAATGTATTAATGATTACATCATGGGGAAAATTTCAAGAAAAAAATGATTTTTAAAACAATGTTGAATAGTTATAATATAAAAATTATGTTAGTAATTGCATATCCAAATAAAGACTTCGTAATAAGAATTACACAATTAATTAAAAGGTAATCGCAAAATAATAATGTAATAACAAAACATGACTGACCAAATTAGCAAAATATCTAATTACATAAGACATATAAAGTATGATATAATAAAGTTAATAAAAGTAATTCTCATGACATGGCTTGATTGTGATGACATCATGTCTATCTGAAGACAAATATAAAATACACGCATCCAGACTTAGATTATATAACTAAAATACATTATTACAGCCCACTTTAATGATAATTTGAAGAACAATAAACAAAAACACAAAAAGGACCGTGTGACATTCAAAATTATAATCTATTAATTCTAAAATTAAATAATATAAATCCCAAAAAATAAAAAAAATTTAATCATCAATAACATATTTTTATAATTACATAATAAATATAAAAGAAACTAAAGTCACAAGAAAAAAAAGAAATCACTTGGGGCACATAAACAACATTCATGTGAACTCGTACAACCAAGAATTTAAATGCTACTCCATCTCTCCCCACTATATAAGAGAAGGATAATTATTCTGTCCACCATTACACTATATTGGAAAGTTCAACCAGATCCTTATGTAAATGTATACCCAATAAAAATACATTTATTCAGTCACTGAGTATGTTATAAGGACCTCATTCCAGTTAAAAATCTCTTCCTTATTGCTACACCGTACAACACAGGTCATTACACTAAATTAGCTTTTATTTATTAGTATATATACATTATGTATATATTAACATTATATAATAGTATATATTAATTATTAATATATTAGTATCAGTATATATTAATTAGTATACATAAATATGTCCTCATTAACATATATTCTTTTTAAAAAAAAAAAAAAAAAAAAAAAAACAATTGCTGCAATAAAAATTATCAAATTTTTATTAATTCATCAATAAACAAAATTTTTATTTACTTTTAATGAGAACAGTAAAAAATAAATGCAATTAATAGGTATTTCTAAATTAGTTATACAAATCAATATGCCACCATTTATAACATAAAATTTCTTGCCAAATCCTATAAAGCATGTCTTGATCTATGATGGCAACTGTTTTTGTCATTTGGTGCTGCAGCTTGCTGACAATTCCTAGAAGCAGGGGAACACAAACACTCTGTCTTTAATATAAACCTATATAGAGAAGTGTAATGGAGTTAAATCAGGCGATTATGGTGGCCAGGAAATTGTTCCAACACATCTATCTAAGACAGGACTTAGCTATTGACATACGCAACAACTACACAATGATAATGTGGTGGCATGCCATATTGCTGGAAGATGAATTCTGTGCCCAAATCCTGTTGTAATTGTGGCATTAGACAATGTCCAAGCATGTCCAGGTACAATATGCCACTTACAGTTGATCAAAGAAGAAAGGACCATGAATTTTATTACTGCTTACAGTAATTGCTAGGTCCAGACCTCCCTGACCCGATCCACCAAATCTTTGTACTTTGCCAGCTTCTCGGTATATTTCTTCCTGATGTTAGAGGCCAGCGATATCATCACATCAATGATCCAGGTGATGTTTTCCTGTATTTTAATCACGACAATACCTGGACGATTATGGATCACTGACTTATCCATGAGGACTGCGTGATCATAACAAATCCTATAGCAGTCATTTTCCAATACAGTCAAAGGAGCATTTATAGTAAGGAATGTACACATTATAAAAAAGTCATTCTACCTATTTTTGACAATACATCAACAAAGAACAATCTTACAACACAGAAAAAGGTTTGGTAAAACTGAACCAAAAAAGTGGCTGAAGTAAAAATCTGTTTAAAGAAACCCGCTTCAAACAAATTTTTTGTAATGAATTTCCTTTCCATATAAAAAAAAACCTCTCAAATTCAGCGACCTAAAATCCATCACAAAATACACAACCTGAAGTATTAAGAAACCTCTCTTAAGTGACATGAATCAAATTTACCAGTTTATAAAATATATATTATTTTTTTTTACAGTACCGCGAGATAAATCATATTTAGACTTAGTAAACAATAAGATTATAAATAATTATTCTACATACTAACAACAAATGTCTATTCATTTTCATGAATATTCACATTATATTAATATGGATATATATTCTATTTAATATTAATAATATTTTTCAAATAACATCAGTTGTAAGATAAATTAATTAAAAAACACATTAGCTTCAGCTGTTACCTGTATTTTAAAGATCAATTTATCTTGTGACTGTGAGAATTGTTATTACTTTTTTGAAGGAAATTAATTGATAAAAGCTAAATGATGAATCATGATGACATCAATTTTGTGCTCAATTTAATCTTAGTATTCATTAATTTTTGTAATACTTCTCTACACAACAGATAAATATGTTCAAGAGGAAAGGCCTACTAAAATAAAAATCTTTCCAAGTACATGAGAATAATATTCAAAAATATTCATCTGTAGAAAAAAAATTAGCTGATACTTCAATTCTACTCAACAAAGAAAATAAGAAAATCTGTGAAACAGCATTACTTTCCAGCACACTAAATTCTGAATTTAAGAGACCAATATAGGTAAAAGTACTTCAATCCAGTTTAAAAAAAATATTACTCAAAATAAATAACTAAAAAAATGAAATATTCTAAAGATAGAATTCCTTAATTTATTTAAAAAAGATTTTCATATGTGAAAAAAACAACTTGTTAATGATTCAGTATCATTTCTGAAATCTTTTAGGCAAAAATGCTAATTTTTATGCAAATTGGGATAAGAATGAAAAAAAGGGTCAAACTCTTGTATAATATACCAGCTTTTCAGTTCAAGTAAATCTCATTAACATAAAATCACATTTTTTATCTTTGTAATACAAATTTTTTGTTGCATAGATATTAGTTAAATAATATTATTAAAAATAAATAATTTTAATTAAAATATTAATGATTTATCAAAAATGTTTACACCTGCAGACACTATGTTATTGGTAAAATAGTCTGGAATGAATTACTAAGAGAAAATAAAAAAAGTGTTTTGCAAAACACATTTTTCTACAAAAGAAGATGAAGATGATTCTGTTGAGTTTCACACAAAGTTAAGAAAAGAAATAAATAATTGTAGCTAGCAGACTGTGCTACTGTGATAAAAAAATTGAAAATGTTAGCATGGAAACTGCCACATTATCAATGCAATATTTTACACATCAAATTACTCTCTAAAAAAATTTACAAAAAAAAAACATATAGAAGAGGTGGATGAGTTGGGGTTTTGGGAGAACTCAAACTAATATTAGAAGGCACGCTTAATTTACTTATTTGTGAATCTGGAAAAGGCAATGAACAATGGCACAATTTTTTTTAATTTTAAGGAAAATTGGGCTGAAATTAAAAAAAAAAAGTAAATTTAAGTAAAAACCTTGTACTAGAATCAGCTAATACAAATAGAAGTATTAAAACAGATAACCTAGTGGTTCAGAATGAAGGAAGAGACAGATGTCTCTTCATCCAAGCTCAGTCTGTTTTCATTGCTTTTCAATTTGTAAGGCAGGAATTGAACAGATTTGAGTTTGGAGTAACTGTACAAGGATAAGAAAAAGATATGTTAAGATTTATTGAAGAAAAGAAGATTAAGAGAGGAAGCCAATCAATAATTAAATATTAAGTATCTATAATACAATAAATTTTAGTAATTATACGATCCACTGATCAAATATAAATGCTGATCTCTGCCATTCCATGGTGAAGTGGTAGCACTTCTGCATTTCACCTGGATATTCTGGGTTGAAGTCCCAGACAGACACAGTATTTTTCACACTGTATCAAATTCATTATCATTAACTGTTCAGGCATCAAACTGTTGTTTCTGAAGAAATAAATGAATAATGCATCAGATGTTGTAAATTTTTTTACATACGTAGTAATATTACAAATTATGGATAAATTAAAATAGAAGTCACTAGCATTGACTACATTCTCTTTCCTGAGAAAAGATAGGTGTCTTAGACAAAGAATCAAAAACAGACTCGCATAAAACAGAACCCTCATTTAAAAAGAAGTCTGTTACCATCAAATACAAATCTAAGAATTAGTAAAATTTTCTTTTTTTTTAAATATTAGTATCTAGAGTAGCACTTTATAGTAGGAAAATACCAATACTAGGAAAATCATTAAAAAAATTAAATTGGGTGCGTGCATTTACGATGCGTGGCGAGATTTGAACGTGACAACGTCTTCTCGGACTTAGTGTTTGAAACTGTTACTGTCGCAATTATC
>JAAAKQ030487614.1:4651-21703 GCA_010016005.3 Zanna intricata
TTAAATTTAAATGTAACACTTTTTTCTTTTTTGTCATTTCTGGACCAAAATTAAGTTCTTATACTTGTAATTTACTGTGTTTCCATTACACTAGTAGATTAATATTACATAATGTCATTACATCATTAGCCTAATTAAATAGTCAGCTATGATAATTTTCTGATTGTATTTATTATTAAAATTTCCATAAAAAAGTTGGGAGCCAAATATTGAGAGCAATTTATTGGAATAACTCACTGATTTGGTTAAGATCTCATTTCATAGCAAAATACATAAGTTTGGACTCACGTAATTCATTTGTACTGAATTCGACCACCAGCACTGTCTTCAATGGTAAAAATGCATAAATATACTGGTGTGGAATGTGGTCACTGTGTGTTTTTGTTTCATAATTACGAATTGATTACAATTACGATTCACAAATTGTATTTGCAATTTACAGTTGCAAATGCAATTGTTTGCAACCTCCTTCCAGAAGGCAGCCATAAATGGTACTGTTTATTTGGACTTCTGCAGTTATACAATGATGACCAAGATGGATGCCATTACTATCAGCTACATGAGGCACCAACTCGCTACCATCTAAAAGTCAGAGATTTTCTTCTTAATTCCTAGGTCATTGAACTGGTCTTGAAGGTCCTCCTCATCCCCAGATTTGACACCGCTAGATTTTTTTTCTTGTAGGGTTTCATTAAAGATTGCTTTTATGTATCACCTTTGCTTGCCAACTTGTTGAGGTAAGACTTTGAATTAAATCTGCAGCTGCAGAGGTAATAATGAGGCAACCTGTTTACCACAGTCTGGAATGAAATTGAGTTCAGGTGGGATGTAAGTTGCATTACATCCCAAAATGGAAGTCATATCAAACCAATGGAAGTGAATATTGAGTGATAAAACTTGAAATGAGGCAATGAAATAAGACCTCAATAAAATTTGTAAGTTATCTAAATAAACTTTTATATGCTTTTAAATATGTGAAGATTTTTTTTTAATCATATAGTATTATAAAAATTTCCTTATTTGTTGGTTAATATAAGTCACTAGTTTAAAAAATTTACATGATTTTATTTAAAAGCCAAAATTTTCCGTGTAAGTAGCCATTGTGCTGGGAAATTTATACAGCTCTTTGGTAATGCTTTATATATATATATATATATATACATATTAAGATGCAGGTTTCTTGCCTTCATATTTATTGCAAATGGCTTTTTCATATTCAGTGAAACATTTTGAAGGTTCATTTACATTTCAAATTAAAAAAATTGATACTTTAAAAAAATAACTGTAATGCTTTTTTCAGTTTTTAAATTTCAAATTTTTTAAGGTGGCACTAATCAAGAACTTTGTTATCTTTTATTTGGTCTTAATTTCAGATAACTTAGTAACCCTTTAATTTTGAAAAGTAAAAATTTTAAAGAAGAACTGGAAAAATTATTATTTTATACCAGTAATATTTTTTGAAGTTAATTCATGTTAAATTTTTTTTTCAGTCATTTATGTTTTGTTTAAATTGTTGAGAGTTTGTTACTAAAGATAATTAATATAATTTTTACAGCCAAAATGCTGCTGTAAGGAGAGAAGATTTTCGAATCAAGAAAAGCAAAATAAATTTTGATAATTTAGTTCAACATTTTATTACTGTACAAGAAAAGCATCGACAACATAAACTTGCATCAAGGAAAGATGAACTTTTTGAGAAAGGTGTAAAAAATATTGATTAGTTGAAGAATAGTACTGTAACAAATAAGGGTATTTGTTTTTCTTATATTATTGTATTGATTTTGTATATTGATTTATAATTTTAATTTGTTTAATGCGTAAAATATTTTTAAACTTTATGTATTATTGTAATTTTTTAATAATATATTTATAACTATTAATCAACATAATGTGATATGTCTGATTTTTGTAACATACTACTAACAGATATAAATTAGCTTTATTTATTACTATTCTTTTATTTATTATGTATATAAAATAAGAAAACACATACTGTGGATTTTGGTATTAAAAATTTTAATATGAATTTAAGAAAAAGACAAAATGCATTTGTTTAATTTTATTAATTTTTGAAAATTTTAATGATGTTATTTTCTGAAAAGATATATTAGTTCTTTGATCTACTTTAATCTATACTTATGGCTTTCTGAATTAAGTATAGTGGGTAGCATATAGCTGTGCAAATTGCATGCAAGAGAGATAGACTGATAGTACAGGCGGTACAATGAGATAGTCATTACAAAAAATCTCAGTTAGCTCCATATACTTATATAGTGTGCAGTTCATTGTCAGAATTGTGTAGGTAGTTAATAGCGTGGTAAGTCAGCTGTCAGTCAATGTGCACAGCAATACGCCACCTGCTATATACACATTGAAAAACATTTTAAATACTTTAAACATACAGGCAAATACAGATCGATTTAAAATTGGGAAAATTATTTTAGATTGTTGCAAAATAAACAATATTACTTCCTTTTATTGAAATTTAATGTTAGAATTTACTTAATTTTAGTAAAAAGATCCATTAAAATTGTTTATTTATTTTTTTAAACAGTTTTTGAAGTTTAAGCTTGAATTAAGCAATTATTATTAAAAAAAATATTTTAACAAACACAGCTACTTAACAGCAGTATTAATTATTCTGAATGAAAGGTTTTTGTCAATCGATTTATATACTTTCTTACATTAATTACAGTGACCTTGGTCAATGTAAAGGACTTCAGTCTCCTACTATTCTTGTTTGTAAATCATTTTCCTTAAAATATTGTACTATTCATTTTTACTGTCTTCTTACATGATGCAAATGTATGTATGTATGTGTGTCAGATGATATAGGCTGTATAACAAGATTTAATAATTCCACATTAATAATTTTACATATAATTCATTGGATTGATCATAACTATCTAACTTTAAATGTAGAAAAAATTATTGATATATTTATTTTGCCACAAGATGAAAAAAAACTGTTTTACATTGAATTATCTAAATAAATTGCTAAACTTGGCATCTTTGTTAACTATTTATTATGCTTACAAATATAATTAAGTTTCTTGTTGATAATTTTAAAGTTGAAATGAATTTTCAGGGTATAAAAATAGGTTATAATTTTTTTTGTGGTGTAAATATGATTCATGTAGATTGATTTTAATTGAATTAATAGATTAATTTTTATTGAATTAAAAATTCTGACATTTCCATTTATAAGTATGTTTTCATTTCATTTTATAAAAGAAGTAAAATTGTTTATTCCTAAAAAATATATACTTGTTTCTAAAAGGTAATACATTTTACTCTCGTGAGATTTTTAAAATATAGTACATGTTAATTAACTTAACCCTTAGCACTTGTAAGGGTAATTTAAGAATTGTTCTCTCAGGTCGGATGGTCAGCACTATTGGCCATGGCTATCTCTCCATCAGCTCATCCAGCATGTTACACTCTTCACTTTCCCTAGCACAGCATCTGTTTTTTTGTTTATCAACTGAAAGTGTGATTAGGTCTTTGTTTTTAAAAATGAAAAGCCAGACGTACGTTGAAATATCAATGTTGTAATTTTTTATAACTTTGAAAAATGAAGGATCATGCTGTGTATTTTTACTTTTTAACTATATTATAATAATAATAATAAACTACTGAAAAAAAGTTTAAAAAAAATTACTATACTAATAGTGTGTTTTTTATTGCAATTTTTTAATAAATTGAGATTTTCAAATCTTTCTTAGTGTGGTATTTTTTCAAAACATAGTCCAGCACGAAGGTTTTGGTTTGGATTCACAGATTTTCCATTAGAAGTTGATTCTTTTTCGGATTCCTATTCCACTTTGGTTGCTACACACAGCACAGTCTTTGGTTTCCCAATCAAGGGGGTACATGATATGCAGTTTGCCATTTAAGTATTCCTCTTCTACATGGTGTGTAACACCAGATGGTCTGCTCCTTTTACTGACATTTCATACATCTCTTACTAATTGTTTGACTAGCTGCTTTGTAAATTTTCTCTATCTGTCCTTCTGTTTTTTTTTTTTTTGGTATTTCCTTGTTAAACAGTAAAAATAGATTAACAGTTGCACATTCTAACAATAAAAAAACCCCTTCCTCCTCCATTTTATAGATTTTCAAATGAACATATAAGATGATATACAATGGTCTGCTGTATCTACTCTACCCATTGACTAATTGTATTTGCATACCACATTTGGCTTTATTACATTCTCTTCAACTCCTATTTTCTTTATTTCTCTCATGGTGTGGGTTGAGGCATCATACAGAGTTGTAAGCATAATGACATCATTTGTATCTCTCCAAAGTACTAAGGATAACTTGTAATTTTAACTTCAACTTTATTGTTGAGATTTTTTTTGATTATTTTCATTTTTTGTGTAGCTTTCTCCTTCCTTCTTAGTCTTACTTGAAGAGGTAATCTTTTTCACATAATAGTCCTGGTAATATGAAATTTCTTGTCGTAAAATGCTGATGCTAAATCTATGTTTATATAGTAGCAGTAAGTGAATAAATGAAGCACTTCAGTAAAGCCATAATCTTATTCAAGTTTTTGAAATATGTGTAACACTACTCAGAGGGACAGAGGGAATCTCCTTATCCCAGGAGTCACTTGGCAAGCTGTTACAGTGGCTGTTTTAGTGGCTTCAAAATTTCAAACTCAATTTTTAATAGCATAAGCTACAGAAGAAGACAGTTGTGATGAATAATGACTTCCTAAAAATTCATGCTGAGCAGTTACATAACTGTCTTCATTTTTAGATTTTACACAAAAAAATATTGCACTGTAGTTAAAACTTCATTACTATTAAATACAATACTATTACATACTTTTGCTACAGATTGGCAGCACCTTCGCCGTAGCTGAACTAGTTATAACAGTGTTTCTGTCAGCTGATTTACTAACACCACATGTAATATTTACCATTGTTAAATGTTTGGCAATTGACTCTGATATTTATTCATGTTATAACTTCTCATTTTGTCTTCTGTTCTTGTGTGATATTAGAGTATTGGAGCACTAAATACTTAAATTTTTTCCCAGCAAAGCGAATGGTCGGTGAAAAAACTGGATTATATGGCAGTTAATACTTCATAAAAAAATATTTAATTTTAATTTTCTGTAATATAAGGTGTGGGAGGTCAAGCACAGATTATTGGATGATATCTTAATATAAATACTCATTTTGTTTTATGTTATTTATTAAAGTCATATTTTAAGATTTCACTGCAGATGTCAGCATTAATTATTGCCTCTTTAGCTGGGTGTACTAAAAAGTTCTTTCCTGCCGTAAAACCTAAACTTTTTTTTTTGTAGCTAAAATCAATATTTTAATTACAGGATCATGTGTTGCACTCATTTTGGGGAACACTCATTATCAAGTGATAAATTCATGTTTCATCTCTAGTAATATTGAGTTACTTTTGTAATAAGTGAAAAATTTGAGCACTTACCTCATGTCAATTTTTTATCACCTCTTAAAATTTTAGATATCCTGAGAGCAAAACAATTTTAAATCTTACTTTTTCTATCACAGGTTCTTGGTTTTGATTCTTTAGTTGTCAGATCTTTCAATATTTTTAGTTGCTCTTCAAATTTTTCAAAATTGATTCATTAATTTCATGAAGATTAAATTTGTTTTTTATGTTTTTGATTAGTACTGTTACTTGAATCCTCAGATATTATGGTACGTATGATTTTTCTGAATCTTAGTTCAAGAAAGTCTTTAAGTTTTAATGAACTAAAAAGATGTGTAGCTAAATTTCTACTTGTACTTTCCATTTGTTTATTCAGATAACATACTACAGAACAAGATCCATCTTTATTTTTTATTTCTTATTTATAGACATTTAAAAAGAATGTCATTTGCAAACTATTTTATTTCACAAACTTATTTTTATTTACAAACTATTTTAGCAAATTTATTAGTTATTTTACATATAAAAGACAGCATGAGAAAGCGTAGTATCATCTACTTATATCAATATCTCGGCATCATTAAGTTAACTCTTGACAAGAATTATTTTCCTATGTCAATTTTTTTTTCCTCATATGGCATATACAAGGATTTATTTGTATTTTATTACAGCACAAAAATATCAAGGACAGACTTGATGAATTCATAGTTACGAATGATATTTCAAAGAGAATGGAAGAAATACAAAAATTCAGAATTAACAAGAAAAAGCATATTTATTTGCAGATGACTGTGATATTTGTAGAAAATTAGGAAGTGCATAGACAACTAAGTTATATGAATGAAAAACTTGAAAAGAGTGGAATGAAGATAAGTTTGAGAAGAAACGACACAATGGTATAGTGGCTAATCAAGGTATTAGAACAGAAAAAACTATTATAAAATTAGGATGAGGTGAATTGGATGTAGTTGAAAGCTTTTTTAATTAGCGAGTGAAATAAAAGAATAAATTTAGAAGCTGGCAGAAGAATCTGCTAAGTTGGTAGATTTTTATAGTTGTTGGGAGCTTGCTGTGATGATGTGATAAATCCCTAAGAAATAAATATAAGGGGTTTTGTGTTGGGGGTTGTTGATTATCGTATTGTGTGTCAATTTTAATTTACAGCACAAGTACATTGATGGCCACAGGTAAAGAAGATTGAAAAATCCAAGACAGAAATAAAATTTTTTTAAATTATAATCTGAAAGAGGAAGAAAAATATAATGGGGAATTACATGTTAAATGGTTGCAGGAATGATAAATCTTAATTAAAAATTTGATTTCTATATTGTTGTGTTACACATAAATTTCATTTAGAATATATGCTATTCAAATCTGGAATCCCATTTGTAACATTCGCAGTGATGATTTTAAGAAAGTGCCAAGAAAGGGTTTATATTTAATTTGTTCTAACTTAAAAAAAAAAAACTGCAAGCTTATTTCATTTAATAATCCTTTGCAATCATTTTATTTTGTCTATCTCTCTGTCAAAAAATGCCTTTTGTACCTATAATCGATAAATTAACAATAAAGTAATTACTCATCTTTTCCATTACTTTAAATTTTTTTAAGTTCAACATCCTCGAACTAGAAAAAAAAAATCTTTTTAGATTTTGTTTCAGTAGATTTTTAGGCAAATTCATTGACAAAAGTAACAAATATAGCTTCTCAGGTATGTTTTCAACATTTTTTTTATCTGATTTCTTTTAAAGTGTTAATTAAAAAAAAAACATGTTTTTGAATATTTTGTCATTGTGTTTTGTATAATAAATTCCACTTTTGTTTATTTTTTATAGTGATCACTTAATAGTTATAATTATCTGTTGAGACACAATAAGAATAAATCTATTTAAATAATCTACAGATCATTGAATCCAACTTAAGCAATAGAATGTATGGAACGTTTTTTTTTATTTTTTGAACCGATGAATTAATTTCCACAGAAGCTTATGAAGAAAAGTTGGTATGTGGTGTGCTGATATAAAGAAAAAAAAAGTTGGTGTGTGGAAATTTTATCATTGTTTATTTTATATTATTTATAAAGGACATTTTTTTGAAGGTACCACTATCATTAATTAATTTTTTTTTTTAATATTATGTGCATAACAAATTAAAAGTTATTAGTAAACGATTATTATTTTAAAAGAATATAATTATATATTGAGTAGTACTTACAATTTTAATGATATATAATAATGATATATAATAATTTTAGGAAGTGTGTTGCTATGAATTTGTTAGTTCCTAGAATAATGCTAAAATTAAATTTATAGATGATAGTGACAGTTACTTGCATATGTTGTGTAAAGGAGCTTATTGTACTACAGGTAAACATAAGGATTGATTAAAAAATTTCATATTCTGAATCATTTGAATTTGAAATTGGAATCCAAGAAGATATTTCATATGAATTGTGTTGGAAGATGTTTAGTATGTATCTTTTGTTCTGTAATATCTAAGTATCATTTAAATTTTTGTTATTGTAAAAATATCATTATTATTTGACATATTTTCAGACTGACATTACAACAGTCATTAAATATTTTATCTTGAAAGATGTAGCCCTTCAGCAGGTTCATCGAGTGCAGTTTAAGACATTGTGGGATATATTCAATCTTATATTACAGTGAATTTTGCTGCAGAAGTTAGTTTCTTATGAAAATTAAACAATTAGAGCACCTTTAATTTTAATCATTGGAAAACAATGTATTCATTTATTTGGCAAATGTTTATGAAGACACAATGTATTCTTAACCAATAAACTTTACTCCAGATGAACCTTCATTTCCTCACTTCATCCTTCAGACATTACAACAAAAAAGCATGATGTTAAAATATTTGTATTTTTATACACTTTATTCTCTATATGCGAGTATAATTGTGATTGCTAGTAAAGAAAGAATGAAAACTAATCTAAGTTGAAATTGAAAAATTTATTATTTTTTTTTCTTTAATTTCTTTAGTTGAAACAATTGTCTCTAAAATAAATGAATAGTATTTATGATTATTTAATCATAATGTTAGTGCATAAATTATTAATGGCTTGTAAGAAAAACTGCGCTATTATAGATTATTAATATCCTCAGTTAAATACTCCATTTTGTTAGAAAATTACAGGTTATGTACAATAGAAGACAACCAGTGTAAAAAGTGACTAAATTATTATACTTTCACAATGTATAATGGTGGTAGTTAAATAATCAGTTTTATCGTGTAAATATCGTACATGCGAAAAGCAAAATAAATAAAGCATATAAAGTGATAGATACATAGTAGATCTGATAATCCACAGTAATTATAATGTATGCCCAACTTAATATAGTGATTGTACAAAACCAGTTATGTATTTATTTATATATTAAATTTTAGATACACTTTTATAGTGTTAAAATGGTCTTTTAGAACTAACTGTTGTGTTTGGGGTTATGTAATAAAGAAAGTGGAATTTTTATAAAATATTTTATTTTCAATTCTAACAAGATTCTTTCTTAAAACTAAAATTATTTCATGATATGTAAATATCTTGAAATTATTTAATTTTCTAATAATATGATCTACTTTATTAAAACTCAGATTATATCTTCTAAAAAAGTTAAAAAGTAAAAGTAAAGTTCTGTAAAAGTGCTTATAAAGGTTACAGCAGCGTACATTTTAAAATACATATTTAACAAAGTATGCAGCAGTATACTTTGTTCAATATACTGCTGTACCCCCACCAAGCAGCATGTCTTATTTGTGCATAACAGATTACATGAACAGATGTAACATTCTGTTTAATTCATATAATAAACAGGTTTATTGTATATTGGGCATCTATTATTTCTACTGAGAAAAATGTTATTGAATGAACAGAGAAATAAAATATAATTTCAATTAAAAAATAGTTAGTAAAAATAAAATAAAATGAATATAAATATTTTAGCCTGGCATTACTAGTAACACCTTATCGTTTATAATTTATATTAAAACAAAGTCATAAGAACTGATTTTTGGTACACAGGAAAATGAAAATACTAGTAATTAAATTCCATTGATTAATAATGATTTATTAAAAAGTTTTTTTAAAAAAATTTATGAACTTAAATGTAAAAACACTCATATAAACTCTTGCTGTCAATAAAGGTAAGAAATTTACAGTAGAAATAATGTTTAGGTCAGCTGGTGGTTGAAATAACTAGTGAAAATTAACTATAGTTTTAGAAAATTTTTATTTTTACACAGAAGTGTAAATTTCATTCTGAAAATATTATCTAAATAATGATATTAAAAATAAAATAAACTGAAGAGATGTGGTAGATATGATATAATTCAATTAATTTGGCTATTATTTGTCATTTTGTTTTACATGTGCACTCTAATAGTAGCAAGAATATTTTTATAACAGTTGTAACTGGCCATCCTATATTATTTCAGTTATATGTATTTAAATTTAACACATTTTAAAAGTTTTTCTTTTGAGTTAATGATTTTAATAGTTCTACTCGTGAAAACTGCAATATGAAATTGTTAATCTTTGTCTAAAATAATTTATATATATATCTTTAAATCAGCTGATTACTACTATTACTTTACAAAATTTTTAATTACTATCTAATTCTGTGCATTTACAAACATTCTCCATGCTTTCATCTTTTGATTAATTTATCATTGTGTTTTATGTTACATCTATTGAACTTTTAATTAGTATACTGTTATAAAACAAGGTTTACTGCTGATATGTGCTCTGAACAATTTTTCACCTGTTTTCTTCATTTCTTATTAGATTATTAAAAAACCTTATTTAAGCTCTTATAAAATTTAATGATCTACTCTTAATAAATTAACATTTTCTAGTCTTTCTCTGATGTATATTAATTAGAATTTGTTAAAGAGTGATGTGTAATTATATGTTTAAGATACATTTTTTTTGTGTATTTTTATAGAATACTGAAATATTCTTATTGAGTTTTATTAATTATTGTATAATTAAAACATTTATATCTATGAATTTTACTTATTCATTTTTCTTAGTTTGTTTCAATACCTTAAAAAAAATATTAATTCTATTTGCTTTATTTAATTATTTTCTTTAAGAATTTTATTTATTTATCAGTAATGTGTGTTCTATATATTGCCTGATGTATAATTTTATTGGTGTTAAGATCATGCAATAATAATAATTTATTCTTGTGGAGACAGTTTATGAATTCTGCAACAGACATCGTTATGTAATATTGTTTACAATTATTTATATAGACTACTGACTAGTAAAAATTTATCACACAATGTATGTATCTGCATATAAATGAATAAAAAAATAAAACAAAAAAATTATTTAATAAAAATTAGAAATATTTGATTTACAAATTAGCATCAATTAATAAAACATTCTTCAGTTAATTTTTAATTAATTTAATGAATTGGTTAAGTGAATTTTTAATTTACGTTGATGAAACTCAATTAGAATGTTTTGTCAAATAATGATACCATTCTTTAAATTGTCTTTCTACCTAATTATATATTTATATATATATTTCTTCCAATTATTGAATTATTAGTTAAGCAAGCCATTAAGACAGCTGTTAAGGTTCAGCAAACTAAGTAATGTTGCCGGTGCGTGTGGTAGCATCTCAGCCTTTCATCCGAAGGTCCCGGGTTCAAATCCTCATCAGGCATGGCATGTTCACACATTATGAATCATTCATTTCATCCTCTGAAGCAATACGATGAGCCTAGATATTAAACCTAATTCAAATTATAAGCTAGGAATGTTAAAATAGTATGATCCCTAAGTATTATATACTTACAGATTATAAAATTACGAACTGTTGAGATGAACCAGCCAATCCCCATATTTTTATGTTACTAATTTGGTGACAGTGAAAAATGGCGACTATACATCACATTTAATATATCCCAATTTTATTATTATGTCAACATGCACAGAATTAAGATCCCCTTTACCAAATCATTTTTTATAGATAGAAGTTATATATAGAGCCAAAGTTATTCCTTTATCCTGCAACACTTCCCAAAAAAAAAAAATTTACTATAATTTTTCCAAATGAAAAAATATATTAATTTTGTCAAAGTATTTATTATGAAGAAAAATTTATAAAATTTGTCGATAAAACAAGTTTTATAGTAATGTATTTGAATAACTGAACTTCAAAATAATGACATTTTGATTGTTTGTGCAATAATACATATTTTTAATAGCATTTAAAAATGTAAAAACTTACATGGTAAAAAAAATTATATGGTAACAATTTTTGGCTAGGTACAGATATTTCTTAATTTCTACTGCTTTGTACTGTTGATTATCAGTGTTATGTTACGTTATATGTTTCTGTCTATATATGCTTTTATTAAAATTTAAATAAAGTGATGTGATTTTTATTTTAAAACAAATTTATATATATTCTTAAGGGGCGGTAATTTGTCTTTTTGTCCTAAGCAACATAACCGCTTGCTGCTGTAACAGAAGAAAATTCAAATATTTTAACATTTTTACTGGGAATGGAAAATTATATTCACTGTAATACAACTCATAATCAAAAATATTCTAGTACTACTTAAGCTCATTATGAACTAGGCAGTCAGTTGTCTGTGACGAAGCTGACAGAAACCACTAAACTCTTAATATGAGCATATACTCATATTACACTTGTTTACAGCAACCGAAAAGTTTCCAGCAAGTAAAATAGCCAGCCTCCATAGCACAAGTGGTAGCATCTCGGCCTTTCACCTGGAGGTGCCGGGTTCGAATCCTGGTCAGGGGTGGTATTTCCACACACACTACAAATCATTCATCTCATCCTCTTAAGATATACCTAATGGTGGTTCCGGAGGTTAAACAAAAAAAAAAACAAATAAAATAACATGAATGATGCACAGACTGTGACCAGCTAGTTGTGTCATTTCTTCTTTTTGTTTAGGAGAAATACTGATAATCACTTACTGATAGTCACTTACTGATAATCTCAATGTATTTAACAGATCATTAAATGATTTTTTTATAAATATCCTTACACGATTAAAAATTTATCTTCATATAGTTTTGCTTGTAAAAAATATACTGTAAATATTCATTTTTTATCTTCTTCAATGAAGCATGCACCCAATATTTTCTTTTCTTTTTTTAAATATTTGTAAATAACTACAGCTAATTACTTGATATCCATTCTGCTGACTGGTTTATGCAATACTAAAATTCCTACCCTGGTTCTTTTGATCTCCAGCTAACTTGTAGCTAGCAACTGATTGTCTGATTTGAGTAATGAGCCTTAGACTTCTGTATATCATCTTATTGCAGAAAGAAAATTATATGGATACATAAACAATCAGATAGATAAATAGAATTTAATCCATACCATGCCAGCCAGTCTGGTTTTGGCATGTTTCTCTTTTGATATAGGTGATGGTTTATATATAAAGCATGTTATAAAAGATTACTTCTAACAATGATGTAAGTTAATCATCTTATTCCAAATTTTTTAGCTTTTTTCAACTATAAAAAACAACTTCTAAATAAATGTTTTATTATTATACTTATTATCACAATAAAAGTTTTTTTTAATTACATGTACTTACTTAACATTATTATTATTATTATTTACTTCTAAGGCCGCAAAGGACCACTTTAGTCAGAATAATTCAAGTCTTTTTTAGCTTATCTTTTGTCTTTAAGTTGTTAGCTTTAACTTTCTCCCAATATTTAGTCATTCTTATGATCTTGCTTTATGATCCTCTTCTGAATAAACCCTTTTTGTATAATTAAAAGTTCTTACTTTAAAGTTAGTATTTGGATCTTTAATAACAAATTTTAATTTATTGGATTTATCAAGTAAATCTTTGTAAGTCAGATTTAATTCCTGCATGTCTTCTTTAATTTCTTTGATCCATGTCGGTGGACTTTTTAAAGACCAAAATCTATCTATAATTTTCTTAGTAATCCTATCCTGTGGTAATCTTAACAAGTGTGCACCGAAAGAAATCCACTTCTTTTTCATAGTATCAATTAAGGATTCCAAATTTTCGTACAGAAATTTATTAGGCAATAATCGCTACTGATTTTCGTATTTATATTTTTTGTTTATGCAGGTTCTAAGAATCCTACGTTCGATGTTAAGCAAAGGTTCAGTCCTGTTTTTCTGATGTAATCTAAATAAAGTATCGCTTGCATAAGTAATTATTGGTTTAGCCACCGTTTTTTAATGTCTAATTTTAGTATTAATTGATAACGATTTTTTGCTGTATTTTTAGTAAGTAATTTATTACTTCTTTCAGTCCAATTTTTTTTTTCATTACCATTACAAGTAATCATCTCTCTTACTTATATATTAATGGTTAATTGTTTGCTTAATTTAAGTGTCTACAAAGAATTATTAATAAAATCTAATTCTGTTATTACTTTTCTGTTTATTTATAAATGGCTAGTGTAAAATATTACATAAAAGCTTGAAAAAGTTTAAATAAATAATTTTTATGTATAAAAAATTATAATTAAAAATGTGCTTTGCTTGAGATTTGTTGTCAGAAGAAAATTAGTGTTGCTTAAAATATAATATAAAATAATTCCATATTAATTTATCTACAAATATTATGGTATACTATTTTTTATGTGCTTACAATATGTTATTATCATTTAATTTAATATTGAATATTTTATGTTCAAATCTATGTGTGTGATGTATCTATTCAGTTTCTTTTAAAGATTACAGTAAATAAAGTTAGAGCTTATGTACTCTTTGAATAAGTTTTTTTAATATTTTCTCTAAATTTTTCATCATAAAATATTAAGATATCAATTTGCTTGTTTTATAATTTAATCACTAAGTTCATAGGACATTGTTATTATTTTTTTTCATAATGTTTAGTCTAAAAATTTGCTTTTGAATTCCTAAAGTAGATTTCTGTTTTTCTAATCAACAACTATATTATAATTCAAACTTCACAGTTGGTAGAGTTACATATCTGATCACTAAATTACAAGTTATTCATGTTCAATGCCTCACGTTAATATGACTGCATCACTATATCAAACAACAAACTGGCTAATAATATATGCAAGTATGCCACATATGATCCTAGGATGCCGGCCTCCATGGCGTGAGTGGTAGTGTCTCAGTCTTTCATCCCGGAGGTCCCGGGTTCGAATCCCGGTCAGGCATGGCATTTTTCACACATGCTACAATTCATTCATCTCATCCTCTGATGTTATACCTTAATGGTGATTCCGGAGGTAAAAACAAAAAAAAAATCCTAGGATAAATTAACGATAAATTTACGATAATCTTTCTTAGAAAAGTATACGATATTACACATTATTTTTTAAAATTATTCGCTTAATATATAATACATATTTATATGTACTTTAAAGTTAATTTAAAATATGTAATTTTTTTATGCAATGACAAAAAATGATGGAATAAAAACCAAATTGATACCACTTTTTAATGTACAGTAAAACAGAATTATAATGAAGTTTAAAGGAATGAAACAAAAACTGTCTACAATTGGATATTTGCAAAAATACGTCTGTATTATGGATCTTTGTTCTCAGGACTTTGTGACAGCAAGTTCTTCACAACTGTGTGATTAAACTTTTACGCATTTTCTATTTGTTATATGTACAATTTTATGTATTTTCCTGACAAATACACCTTGAAGTCTGTTGATATATCAAAAACTTAATATTTTCATTGTAAGTGAAGACTCAAAATAAGTGTATAAGAGAAAACATGTAAATAAAAATCTTTTGACGAGAAAGGCTTTTTTTTAGTTCACCTCATAAACTTAGTTTTTTGTATTTTGAACCCAGAATCCTTCTCCAGTTGAAAAGCTGAAACACTACCACTGTGCCACAGAGATATATATTGATTTTGGTTTGTATTACAATCACCCAACAGATCAATATATTTTAGTTTTGATTTTCTTATAATTTTACAAATCACATTGAAACAGCATTTTAATTCCTTAATATATATATTGTAAAATTAATCTATTATAAAAAAGTCGAAAACTATAATTGGTATCAGTATGTTATAAATAAAAATAAATTAACGAACATATGTAAAGAAAGAATGTGTGGAGTCAGATTTTAGGTATTGTGTTTAATTCTAAATCTATGTTTTCTGACTATGTTTGTCTGATCATATCTAAAGCTAACAGAAATATTGGATTGTTATTCTGATTTATTGCTATTTCCAAGATTCTCAAATCACCATGTATCTGAGGCATTATTACGCCGGTTTTGGAATATTGTCTCCAATATGGAACCATAATATTATATAGATCTCTTTTCAGTTTTGAAACAGTTTCAGTAGAATGATAATCAATTACTTAATTGTTGGTTAATTTTATCCTTCTCAGGCTATTCGATTTCTGAGTGATTTTTCTTCGGAAGATGGTTGTGGAGACCTAGGTATATAGAAAGATGTAAAGACCATCAAATTTATTAAATGGTTTAAATCTTTAAATTCAGATCCCTTTATTGAAAGGGTTTATTGTATTAAAATCAGTTATATTTTTGTCATATTCAGAAAATAAAGTAATTTAAAGTTTTTAATGACAGTGAAGATCAAAAAACATTGTGTAATAATGAAATAGTATCTTTATTTACCTAAATTAACTCTTAATATAAAAAAAGTAGCTATTTTAAGTGTATATTTTATTAAGTTACATTTACAGTTTAAATGATTTTGCTTTATATTATTCTTTTAAGTTATAAATTAAATAAATATATATATATATATATATATTCTTTGCTGACAAAGACTGATGTATAATTATACATATAAACCTTTATGTATGTATGTTGTTGTATACTTTCACAAATACATAAGAGTGCTTGTGTATGTGTGTGTGTGTGTGTGTGTGTGTGTGTGTGTGTGTGTGTGCGTGCGTGCGTGCATGAGCTATGTGATAACTTGCATTTAAATCTTTAATATCTATAATAATTTTTATTTTAAATTGGTTTCTGGTTTGAGTAATATAAATGATTGAAAGTTCACATTGTGCTTACATCACTGTATAACATTATATTTTTATTGTAAATGTGTTTAATGGTATAAATTATTTAAGATATTTCTGTATTTATCTTAAAACTGTCATACAAAAATTAGTTGTAGAAATATTTTTAAAGTGGGTTTTATTTTCATATTATTGTTATATTAATATATTGTTAATAAAATTTAATTATTAATTAATATTTGCCTCTTATTATTTAATATTTACCAACAGTGGTGTAATTTTAATTTCATTCAACTAAAGTATAAGAATGTTATTGAACTTTTATAATAAGATGTTCATTTGATTTTTAAAAAAAATATATGTTTGTGTATACACAGAAAGTTAACAAAGTATGGGACTCCTTAAATAACTTTGAACTATAAATGTAGAATTAAATTCAGGAAAAGCACCTAGCTCAAAATCTGCTACTTTTTCAGTAGCAGTAATATGACCTAGGCCATGTTTGAATCTACTCATATTTATGACAAATATTAAATGGCTACCATTTTTTTTACGATTGTCCTAGCCTGAAGTTTTATATGTTAACATTTTTGTTCATTACTCTTTAAAATAATGTGTCATAACTTTACCTTCTCCATA